>VMDR010006972.1:0-42810 GCA_007922815.1 Macrotus californicus | reverse complement strand
ACAGAGTCTTTGTCTTGCTCTGATGCGTTCACAAACATTTATGTGTTTCATCTTCAGGGGGATTTATGGGGAGGACTCTGACACTCACTGTAAAATCTAGGTTTTCTGACAAACTTTCAGATCTGACCATTAAAGTGGGTGAGGATGTGCAGAACTCTAAGGAAAAACTGGATTCATAAAACTGCTCACAAAAAGATCCAAACCAACAAGAATTAATAACATGGGACTAGATGAAATGATAAAAATGATTATAATTTTTAAAAAGATTTTATTTATTTATTTTTAGAGAGAAGGGGAGGGAGAGACAGAGAGGAAGAGAAAATTGACTGACCGGTTGCCTCCTGTACATGCCCTGACTAGAGACGGAGCCCACAACCCAGGCACGTGCCGGACCAGGAATCTAACCGGCGACATTTCACTCTGTGGGACAACGCCCAACCAACTGACCCACACTGGTCAGAGCAATATAATTTTTATGACTTTATCTGAATTATCACTAGTTATTTTTATCTTTATTTTTCTCCTAAGCTACCTATGACCTATAGCAATTATGTAAATTATACCTTTGTAAGCAGAATTGAAACATTTGTCTTTTTCTTCCCACCTGATCCCTCCAGAATTTGGAAACTTTTAGTAAATGTGTTACACCTGTTTTCCTGGCTGTGTAGTTATTTTCTCAGGTCAATAAGAATCTGTCCTCCTGTAAGAAAGAGGACACAATTGGAAACATCGGTTGTATTAGCAAGGCTTTGATGGGAATGTCATGTATGAGAGAGACATGAATCATGAATAGACTCAGATATGGTCAGACAGCTTGGAGGAACAATGACTGACTATGGAAGCCTTCTTGGGAAACCTGGCCTGGTACCTTGCTTATAGGGTTCCCAGCAGCCTTACCAGCTGCTCCTTTTCCTGAAGCCCTGCAAAATGAACGTGAACAATTTGATATAACTTCAAACAAATCGTTACAATAGCTTATTCTTAGATAGTCTTTGTGCCTGATACTATATAAGCCACTTGGAAAGTTTACCTAAGTAGCTGATGACACCATCAGAGACTTATCAAACTTCAACACTGACATCTACAATTTTTCTTGAGATCTGACCCTTTTGATAAACAGGAGCTTTCACTTTTTGAAATAATTGTACGTTGACCTATGCATTTAGTTTTAGCTGCCTTTGTTATCCAATTAAATAAAGGAAATGAAGAAATTCAGCACCACAGCTTATAACCAGATGAATCCACATATTAGAAAAGACACTTTCAGAGGGACTCTTTAACCTAACCAAGATGGAAAGGACCATATCAAGTACTCTTAACTAATTCACAGGCTGCACAATTTGAAGTTGTTGACTCTTGGACCTGTGTTTCCCACTTAAAGAAAGTCCCTACCCCTAAACTGGACTGCTCAACCAACAAAGGATTTGAAATTAAAAATTACTAGGAAGGGAATCAGACAGCATCTGTTGTGGACAGCTAACCCCAAATTCTGGACTAAGGTTCGTGTAATCAAACCTTTATTATTCTTCCTCCCCCCTTGCCCCTTATTTTAGTTCCTTCCTATCTCACAAATAATACGAGAGCCTAAGCACTCACTATAATAGTTATTGTTTCCTTTTCCCCATAAATTTCTACCTGGAAAGATAACTCACCAAAGGGCATGATTTTTAACCTACTTCACAGGTCAAAATATGCAACTCGTTGAACTCACAGGTAAGGGTATTCAGTTCCTGATGACGTCAATCCCAGTAAAGTTCAGATTTGAAAGAATACTTTTTTCCTTGGGCAGATGTTGCAGTGAATAATAGATGATTAGGAACTTACCAAACCCTAAAAGAAACTGTTGAATCTACCACCAAAGCAATAGCTACCCAATTAAAAAAAAAAATCTTTAGATTCCCTGGGCAAGTTGTATTTGACAATATAACTGCTCTTGATCATATGCTAGCTGAAGAGGGTGGGTTTTGCTCTATTGTTAATGTCTCTTGTTGTAGATGGATAAAACTCCTCTGCTGAAGTACAGTCGGAACTAGATACGTACAATCTGGCACAAACTGAATGATTAATACAGTACCACTGACACTCATAGTTCTTTGATATCTTCAGCTAGCTGCCCTCAGGTATTGCCTCCTGGTTCAGATCTATTCTCCGAACTGGACTTACCGTTTTGTTTGTTATTATAGAAATCTTTGCCGTTATCAAACTTTGTTCATTTTGCATAGCCTGATGTTACAAAGGCGCCCCTCAGATAATGGTTGCTCATCACTTTCAGATGATTACTAAGGCCTATGGGACCTCATATGAGAAACCTCAAGAAACCACACAAGATGTTTGTCTTTTCCTGTTCTGGCATTCTTATTGTTCAAATGTGGCCTAAGGCTACTGAGGAAATCTCTCTCTCTCTTTCGCAAGTCATGACATAACAGGTATGAGCCTTCCCAGCAATGGAGGAGGAATGATGCTTTCCATACAAGATCGGTGTTGCTTTCCAGTGGTTGATCAGAGATGCTTTCAAGGAAAGATCTTAATCGAATGGGAGAAATGTGAAAAATAATATAAATGGATCCACCTCAAAATGGAGTTGGAGCTGCTACTCCAGAGGAACTGCCTTACATGACTGATGCTCAAACCTTTGCAGCTTAAATTGGGCAAAATTACCTTTAGGCCAAACCAACATTGTATTTCAAACAACGTTTGGCAAAGTTAACAGGAAAGCAGACTGAAAATTAAAGACATTCTTTAGCATTAGCACCACCACATATAGCTAAAGAGTGACTTAGCCTATTTGCATCTACTGAAATTCTTTCCTTGACTTATTAACACCAATAAAAGTTCCTTTCTTCTATTCAGGTAATTATTCCCTTTTTCGCAAAAACCCATTGCTTTCGCACCCAGTGGAAACACTATTTGGATTTGTTTCTACTCAAATCAGTGCTTCCCAAATAAGCTATTCTTTTGGACCGCAAATAAATGTTTGTTGCCTTTTACTTTCATCTTTTATTTTTTAAGTTAAAGTGGGTTCCACTCCACTTTAAAAATCCAGCTTTTAAAGTCAATTTGAATTTAAGGTAACTCAAGGCTGGAGCTTCTCTTCTGAGTTGAGAAGGCAATGGGGAAAAAGCGTTCCCTACGGGAGGGGGAAGGGAGCCCCAGCAGCGGGAAGCTGGAGGGGATGCGATCTCTGGGGGGGAAAGGGGTCCTTGGTTGGACACCCCTTCCCGTTCCTCTCCCCGCTGCGAACGCCGCCGTGCCCCCTCACTTACACCCCCACCCTCTTTCCTCACGCCCGCTCCGCTCCTCTGGGGGCGGGAGGGTGGGGGGACCCGAGGCTCCGGGGCGCTCCGCCTCGGAACCGAGCTGGGCTGGCCTGGCGCCCCGAGGAGAGGGCCGAGGGCCAGCGGCGGCCTCGCGGCGCGTCCACATGTGGCGGGGCCGCAGGGGGCGGGGGGGACCCGGAGCCGAGGGGGGAGGGTTTCCATCTCGGTGAAGTTCCCGGATGGTCGCAGCCTCCCGGCGCTGAGCGTTTTTCCTGCCGGGCGGCTCAGCCCTACAGACCAGGGAGAAGTTTCCCAGAAAAAAATGCCTGGCGCGCCGCGGGGCCCTGGAGCCGCCTGGAGTCGCTGCGCGGTAAGGGACGCGCCGCCGCCTCGGGCGCCACTAGGTTCCGGGGTCTCTAGGCAGCGGCCGTGCAGACCCTCGCGGCTGCCCCGGGCGCCAGGAGGGGTTGGGCTCGGAAACGCGGCTTGGTACCGGGGGGCGCGGGGCTGGTGATGCAGCCGGGACGTCGGGGCTGCCGGAGCTGCCTCCGCTGCGGGCTGCGGGCTGCGGGCGCGCGGCCTCGGGAGGGGCGCGTCCCGCGGCCCCGCGGCCTGCGCGTCCTGCCAGTCCCGCCGATGGGGAGGAAAGGAAGGGGCCGTGGAGAGCGAAGCTCCGGGGGCGGGCGCCTCCCGGGCCGGGCGCGTTCCTGGACCTCGTCGACCCCAGGGCCACCCGGGGTGCTCGGGACCCATTTGTTGCTCTACTTCATCGCGGCAGGGGGTTCGCGGAAATGCGCGGGTCTGCATCTACACCCCCAGCTCGGGCGGGTGGGGACTTTCGAGCATCCCCGGCGCCAGTTCATGCCCTGAAACCGCCTCGCCTTTTTAGCTGGGGAATCATGCCCATTCCATAACTCAGTTTCCCCAACTAGCCTCCCGCGGGTGTCCCAAGACTGATGCTGCCTCTGTGGTCGGTGTAGACGCGCGCGCTAGATGTATCTGTTGACCTAAGAGGCACTTCCAGTCCCGGTCAGCACTTTTTCGCCCCGGGCCTCTTCCTAACTTTCCGGACAGCTTCACTTCAGTCTCATTCTCCCTAGTTTTTTCTATTGTATTAATATAATCTTTCCTTCCTTCCTTCCTTCCTTCCCCTCCTTCTCTCTCTCTCTCTCTCTCAAAAAAAAAACAAACAGTTAAAAAAGTTGCAAGTGTAAGAGGAACCAGCTGCCCCGCTCGCGGCGGGGTGAGAGGGGGCGGTGGCCAGATCTTCAGCTGGTGATGAGGTTGACTACTTGAGATTAACAAAGGGTGCGTCTGTGTGAATACCCTACCTGGTCCTGCGTAATCCCGGAGGGATATTCCCTCCTGGGCCGGGCTCCTGGCTTTATCTCAGTTCTCCCGGAAACAAGTCAAGTTGTCAGCAGTGATTGGGTGCCTCAGTCCCTTTTTCTGAAAATTGTGTGTCACTATTGTCCCCTGGGTAGTCACTGGATGCCACACCCAATCGCTGACCGCATGTAACCCCAGACTCCAGGGGATGCAGCCTCAGAGCCCCTGGACAGAGGCCGCCCTGGGTGGGTTATATGTTGCCGGTTTCCAAAGGCAATGTCAAACAACAATGTAGCTTCATTTTGAGTCATTGGCATAGTTTTCCTTTTCAAAAATATATTTCTCTAATAACGGATAAATTGATTTCAAGAAATTTCCTATTTTGGTTTTTATAAGTCACATTTTTACTTATTGAAGTGAAGGAGCCCTATATCAGCATTTTTCATCTTAATTCCTCTCTACAGTGCTCAGAACACGGCCTTCTACTCTTGCTGTGTTAAATTTCTTAGGGACCAAATCCCCAGCCACCTGTAGGAAGCCCATTCATTACCATTGAATGTAAGTATGCAGGCTAGACTCTGCAGATGTTATTAAAACATTTTAATGACATCATCTTTTTACTTGGGACCCACCCAACCCCTGCCTTCATTTTGGCTTCCTGAGAAGCACATAAACACTTTTAGGTGTTTGTAATGAAGAGCAAAGCGTTTTGTCAGCAAGGTATGATCAAATTCTGGGACAATTAGAGACAGTGAGATTACTTCCAGCTGCAGAGATTCCTGTCTTCTTCTGTTTGTTCGTTGCATAAAGTGCCTCCTGTGTATCACCTTCTGGTACCCTTAGTTACGTCGTGCAACCTGAGCCTCATTTGTCTCCTCCAAGAAATGGGGTTGATAATCTTGGCTCTTTCTTCATTATAAGGTGTGAGAATCAAGTGGGAGAATGGGGTGTGAAACCACCAAAAGCAGCACGGCACAAGGCGTTAGGGGATACCCAACACCAGGCAGTGTGTGCACCGGGACACAAGAGGGATGAAGAGCTGAAGTGGTGGAATCAGGGCAGTGAAGAGGAACTTGTATTCCCTGTCTCCTGTGCTCTAGCCAGTCCGAGACCTCTTTCGTGCGAAGTATTCGTTACTGGTTCTGTGTCATTGTCTTTGATATTTCAGGTTGTCATTTTAGGAACATTTATGGTTTCTCCAGTGCACATCAGGAGAACAAAACCATCCTGCCTTTTATCTGTTGCTTATATGTTTCACTTTTAAGCACCTGAGATTTCAGATTCTATCTCTCAGAGCCGTGGCCTTCCTGGAGCCTGTGCTCCAACGAGGTCTACCGAATTTCTGGTGACTTCCATGCAGAGGTCTGTCTGCCACTGTGTCCCAGCAGTCCGCCATTATGCTGTGGCGCTGGGAGGTTTGGGGGGCTTATTCCTTGTGAATAGCCATTACCCACAGATGTGAATCAGGTCACAGTTGGACTCAAGCTAGATGCTCATCCAGCATTGAGGGTCCCTGGTAGGGGTCACTGCTGTGCTCCGTGCTAGGGGTAGAGGGGGAGACCTAGCTCAGAGAGAAGTGAAGTTTGACCCTGAATGCTTACCTGCTGGTAGAAATGAGACACGGTTTCAAACAGCAGGAATGCAAGACAGAATGTAGTAAAATAGGTTTAAAAAGCAAACGGTGCAGATCAAATACAGGGAATTTAGAGGAGAGTGAAATTACTTCCAGGTGGAGGGAGTCAGTCCTTCACCCATTTTTTGGTCAATTTAACAAGTATTTATTAAGTGTCTACTACGTGCTGGGCAGAGGAAGATTAATAGGCACGTGCGCTCCGTGCTTCACCTTCCCTGCTCTGACTGAGGAACAGTTCAGGCCCCACCTCCGTGACAAGTGACCACTTCCTCCCTCAGCCTCATTGTACTGCCCGGCCCAACATTTGTCAAAGTGATTAACCCTGTCTCTTGTATGCTTTGGAATAATAAAAACTCTAGATTCACCAAGCCCCCAGAATACCTCAGTTAGTTGGGTAACGCTATTCTGCCCCACACACTTTAACCAATATTAAAGTGGGCTGGTCCTTAGCCATGGGTATGACTAGAAGCTTATGAAGGTTTGATTCTGTTAGGCTGGTGTGAGGCCCAGGAATCTAGGTTTTTAAAGCCTCCAGGTGATGCAGAGGTGCTGCCATGGGCACAGGTCCCTCAAGGTTGAAGCATGGGACAGGCATTCGGTCAGATCCTGCTTCCAGTCCCAACTGTGTCACTCACAAGTTCTGTGACCTCTGTTTCTTTACCTTTAAAATCTACCTTGTTCTGAGCGATGAAGTCACACATGCGGATCACTTAGCAGGTTGTCCAGGATAGTGCTGCTGTTCAATATTTGTGGGCTGTTATTAATATCATCAGTGTTAGTTTGTGCAAACGCTGTTGATATTCCTCTTTTCATATGGAAGTACAAAAACAGCCTAAACACAGGAACTGCTTTTTGTGTAAAGTAACATTTTCAACCATCTGTTAGCTGGCTGTAGTCTATTGAGAGTTTCATGCCAATCACCTCATGTGTTCTCTTAACAGCTAAGAAAGAGGAATCTCACAGAACAGAATCTCAGTTTTGGGGGCTCCCAGCCTGTGGCATCTGCTTCCCCAGTGGAGCCTACTCTACTGAAATTATCAGGGCAGAAAAAGGGCTGGATGCCAATGACATGCTACTTTCCTGGCCCTTTGGCACCAGGAAGTGCCAGGGTAACACACTGTGGCCATCCTGCAGTGACTGTCGTCAATATGGGGTGAACAGTAGGACTGCTTGCCCCAGGCCAACCTGCTTTGGTCACAAGTATAGCACCTAAGCCCATGGGGTGGAGGTACCACTTCTTCTGTGTTCTCTTTTGGCCATGGGTCAGGGAACTGTGATTCCAGAGAAGCATGCTCACTCTGAGTCTTCAGATTAGTTGTAAACGGACTTTGCTAATACTCAATAAAAGAAGAACATAGCTAAAATAGGAAGGACACATAATTACCTACAATTTTTGTTAGTTTAGAAGCTTCAGTGGATGTTGCTATGATATACAAATTTAACATTTTAGCGTTGCTTACTATGGATATATTTTTTCCTCATCTAATAAGCCATCTTTCTAGTGTAACTCAGTTTTTTTCTTTTGCGTTTTCTTTTATCTCTTAGTTATATTAATTTAAGTGACTTGGAATTTTAAAGCTTTCTATGATCTGGCCCAAGCTTTCAAAAGTCTCCCTTTTCTTTCCTTCCACCCACTCTCTCTTTTCCTTCCTTTTTCCTTTAACATTACCACTTACTATTTGTCATCTAGTTGAATCATTTGTAGTCACACAAGGTAGTCACAGAGCTAGCATTCAAATCTAGGGCAGTCTGATTCCTGACTTAACCCTAACCTCCCCTTCAGTGGTGGTGCATACCACACTCTTCACTCAGTGGGTCCTCTTCCGTTCCCCTCTGTGTGCCTTTGCTCTGCCGTTCCTTCTCCCCACACTGCCGTTTCTTTTACTTAGTGTTGAATCCTAGAGATTCTTCAACTTGGCCACGAAGACTTGTTAAGAAGAAAATTAATAGACTTTGCTAAAAATGAAAAGAGAATATAGCTAAAATAGACAAGAGACACAATCGCCTACAACTGTCACTAGTTTGGTAGCTTCAGTCAACATGGTTTGCGTTGAGAAAACATGCTGCTTCACAAGAGCCAAAATGCCTCTCCTGCAAGAGCTGATTCAGCCTCTCCTGGCGAATCCCCACAGCTGTTCGCTTGCGGGTCACCTGTGGCTCGGAATCCACTCTGCCCTGTACCGGAATCACATGTACGTGTCCTTCTCCCTCGTTAGTTTATAAACTCTCTCAAAGCAGTAACTTACAAAAATCACTTTTGTATTTCTTCAAAAACAGATTTTTGTATAGTAGGGCCTCGATTAATGTTTATCGAATGGCAGTTTCTTCCTGTCACTCTGGTTGTAAGATCTGAGATAAGTGAATTTTTCACGAAGGCAAAGTGGATTTTAATGTTTTATAGAAGAACATCTGGTTTCTGAAGATGCTAGCAAACAGATTTCATCCTAAGAGTAGTCCTTCACCATCATTGGTATATAATGTATGACATTATTTTTATTCACATTTATAGTTAGCTTTATTATTATTATTATTGATTTTAGAGCACAGGTGGCAAACGCAAGGCCCGTGGGCCGAATCCGGCCCCCCACCTTGTTTTATCCAGCCTTCCACCTTGTTTTATCCGGCCCGGCACCTTGTTTCTATCCAGTGGCAGAGCCAAGCTCTTGCTTCACTGTTAAAGAGTAGTTACATTTATACAGTCCTAAAGTTACTTTCGGCCCTTTGAAGGCAAGTGCAAGGCTGATGTGGCCCCCGGTGACAATGAGTTTGACACCTCTGTTTTAGAGACAGGAAGGGAGAGAAAGAGAGAGGGAAAAACATCAATGTGAGACAGAAACCTCCATTGGTTGCCTCCCATTCCCACCTTGACTGGGCACTGAACCCGCAGCCTAGGTATGTGCGCTGACTGGGAATCGAATCTGAAATCTTTTTGGTGTAGAGGGCGATGCTCTAACCAACTGAGCTACCCAGGGCTATAATTAGCTTTAAATGCTGTTTATTTTTATATCTTCCAAATTGAACAGTAACAATAATCCTGATAATTAACCGTTTGAGTCCCAAGGGATATTGTCAGCAGCGCAATTGCGCTGCTTGGGACTCAAACGGTTAAAGAAAAGCATTTTGAGTTTTTGCGGAAAGGGTAGGACTTATTATTGTAATGCAGAGCCTAAGAAGTGATGCTTCCTGTCTAACACCTGTATCTGGTGTCTGGTTCACTTCCACATAAATGAGGGTTGGGACTCTCCTTCTCCTATCCATGGAGTTTCCATCCTTTTTTTTTTTTTTTTGACTAAGAGGCAATACACAACCTGAGAAAGAAGTTTAAGCAAAATTGAAGGCCACTAGCTTCCTCCCAGATTGCCACACACTGCTTTGTATTGGGGGAATACTTAGTTCTGTCAGGTGAGAGGTGTCTGCAGGAGAAAGGAAACAGTGAATAAAATGGAAAATTTAGAGCCAAATAGTTTCCTGGGACAGTGGAGTCCTTTACAATTTCAAATAAAAGTTTATTTTTATGTATTTTCTATTTTTTTATATAAACTATATGTACCCATTGAAATATAATATATATATTAATATTATTTAAATACATATTACAATATTTAAATATGCTTTTTCTCTCCTAAGCAATACTTGATTACTGTAAGTGTATGTAATGTGTATACCTTACCTCATAATAACATACTACTACTCTGTCCTTAACAGCTGTGTAGCATTCTGCTGAAGGGATGGATATGTAAGACTCGTGCGTTACTGATTGTCTACAGTCACCCTTTAAAGTTCGTGCTGCCATTTCCGTGACCACCAGCTCACCTGTCAGTTCTTGCTAATGATGCCCACACAATCAACCCATTGAGTCCAGTCAAACAACCAACCAATTCACTGAGAAGATAAATACAGTCATTTCATTGGCATCCACTGACCAAATGGGCAGTTGGTTGAATTTCGTGCTTGTCAACCACTTGTGTGTCTCCTCAAGCCCTTTCTGAAACCTCCCAAGCATTTTTCTATAGACATACACAGAAGATTTAATCTATAGACTGAAGAATTTAGGCCTGGAAGGGACCAAGAGAGAAATCTGGCCACATCCTAGAGTGATGCGATGCTGAAATGTGGATCATGTTATCAAATAATATTTTAGGGAACCCCAAAACTCTCCCTGCCCCCATCCGCAGCAGAATAGAACTTGGAAGTAGAAAGGCTTCAGACCTTGGAGAAGATCTTGAGGAAACATGTACTATATCTGAAAATGTAAACAGTGAGATCAGCGTCTTAACCACAATAGTCTTGTGTGGTGCGGATGGATATTTAAGTAATAGAGACAGTCAGGTCTGCCTGAGATATAAAAGGGAAGAATGGGCTATTAACAGGCCCTTACCGGCAGCACGTGTGAGTGCTGGGGGAGGGACTTCCAGGAAGGACCACTGGTGATGGATTGAGAGAGGCCAGCGGGGAGGGAGACCGGAAGACGACTCATCCATTCATCGTTCCCAGATCCCAGAAGGCAGGTTAAGGGACACCAAGACAAGTTTTCATATGGCACTGAAGTTTCTAGTTCGATTTTTGAGGGTCTAGGAAAAGGCAAAGTATCGAAGCCCTTTTGAAACCTCTTAAAAAGTAGTAAAGCAATTTACTTGGCAGTGCCTGTTTTTACCTATGTGAGCCAGAATTTGATTGCCATGTATGGTTTAAGAAATAAGGCAAAGTGTCAGTTTAAATAATCTCAGGTTTTGTGGGTAAAATTCCACATTGTTCTTTTCCCTAGTGTTTTAGTATTTTTTTAAAAAAGGCTCACATTTTGTTTGAGACAAATTCAAAAACTAGATTGTTAAATCTGTGTGGAGCCACACAACCATGTTTGAATGTTGTTGGGCGTAAGCTGGATAGAGGGGAAATGAAGAAAAAAGGAAAAGGGAAGGAGAATCCGGGCTTGCTTGAGTGATATTTTACAAGATGTTAGAGCTAGAACCTTATTAATTAAACATAATCCTCCCCCCTCCCACGCCCTCCTCCTTTTTCCTTTTTGATGAGGAACTGAGAGAAGTAAAAGAAAAAATTCTTAATTGGTTAAAGGACTATGCAGGGGTTATTATGGTATTATTTTAACTATAGAATTCCTTCCGTACAGAATTTTTGTATATATCATCTCCACTCTGCCGTGATGAAGGGACACGTCCCTTAGCATTAGGAACAGGCTTCTGTTGACCACCAAGCCAGGTGCTCAGTCTTTGTAATCCAGTCTTTGCTTCTTGTTTTCGCTGAAAATGTGACTCTTAAAAAATTAAATTGTAGTTTTATTTTTCTCAGATAACAGAAGTATTACATGCTTGATATAAGACAAAAAAAGAAAGAAGTATATAAAGAAAAAGTTCATAATTTTTCTTCTACCTTTTTTAAATTCTAACCCTTTGAGGTAATCAACATTATCAGGATACTTCCTCAACTTTTTAGATATATGCACAAATATGTATGCACATATATAGTTTTTGCTATGAAAAAGAGAAACATATACATACCAGGCTACAAGAGTATTTTACTGATATGTAATTGACATACCATTGTGTAAGTTTCAGGTGTACAGTGTGTTGATTTCGTGTGCTTCTATTTGCAATATTATTACCACCATAGCATGAGCTAGCACTTTTTATGTCATATTATTATGTTTTTTGTGGTGAGAACACTTAAAATATAGTCTCTTAGCAGCCTTCAAGTATATAGTACAGGGTTGTTAACTGTAATCACAATGCTATGCATCAGATCTCTAGAACTTACTCATATTCTAAATGCAAGTTTGTCCCCTTTGACCTATATCTCTCCAATTTCCCCACCTCCCAGCCCCGGGTGACCACCATTCTACTTTCTGTTTCTGTGAGTGGAGCTTTTCTAGGTTCCATGTGTAAGTGAGATCATACAGTGTTTGTGCTTTTCTGTCTCATTTATTTCACTTAGGTTAGTGCCCTCAAGATCCATCCATGTTGTCACAAACGGCAGGATTTCCTTTTTTCTCTTCGCTGAATAATATTTCATTGTGTATATGTACCTCATCTTCTTTATCCACTCATCTGTGGATGGGCACTTGGGTTGTTTCCCTATCTTGGCTACTATAAACAATGCTACAGTAAACATCAGGGTGCAGATATCTTCTGATACCCATGAGATTTTTTAAATGAACAAAACATTATAAACATCCTCTCCAAATTTAAAAAACTCATTTTATATCATGGCTGCTTAATTAGCAAGATTGTTTCAAATTCCGTGCTACTTCAACAGTTCTCTGAATATCCTTGTGTGTGAATTTGACCACGCTGCCATACGGAGCTTTCCTTCTGTCTGTCAGAGTCCCCAAAGTGATGTTACTTTCCAGAAGTTGTAGTAATTCTCAGTTCAACTAACAGGATTTGAAAGTATCTGTTTCCCCACATTCTTGGCAGCGTAAGCCATTTTAGAAGTGTAAACTTTTTCATCTTCGTCCTGTTTTGTTTCAAATCATTTCTTTAGGGAGCATTTGTCACTATCTTTACCTTTTTAGATCTGAATTATTCATGCCCTGTCTTTTCCTTCATTTCCCTTCTGTTTGTCTTATAGAACCGGAGGAGAAAACCTTGAACTGAGCTTAAACTTCTGTACTGAAATAAAGCAAAACACTTGATTTCTATGTATTATAGTATAATAAAGACCTTTCCTATTTTTTTCTTCTAAAAGTATATTATTTAAGAAATGGTCTCAGGGAATATAAATGTTTTAATGGGAAAAACAGAAACTTGTTACATACAAAGATGGGAAATTTTAAAGGAGTTTTAAGCTTGCAAAGCTAGCTGGGTGTCCCTCTTGAATCCAAAAGTCTGAAGACAAAGATTCTTTGAGAGCATTATTTGTAAGTTATGCTGAATTACATCAAGAGGAAAAAGTGAATCGCGGCAGATAGGAATTTAAACCTGGAACATCGTGGAAAGCCCCTGCCCTTGTTGCTTCTGCCTGTTTTTCTGGGAGGTGAGACTAGATTCCATTTCTCCTGTCCTTGTAGTTGCTGAGTTCATTATAAAATTATTTGTATATAACTCCAGCAGTACATTGGCTAATCAGAAACAGCTGTACAACTGGATTCGTTTATATGAACAGAATAACTAAATCAATCAGCAAAATTTCTTGTGTTTGGGTAGGTTCGGGCCAACGTTGTGTAGCCCAGAATAATAACAGTGCTTTGTAACTAACCTGACACAGATGGCAAAGAGATGTGTCTGGGCAGCGGAGGTTGGAACTGAAAATTCAGAGCCTCTGTGAGTCCTTGATATCTGCCACAATAAAGTGTAACCTGACTTTTAATGTTAGTGTTTTAAAAGCTAAAAAGCTTTATAAAAGGGCATCCTGTTCAAAAAAGAACGTAGGAGAATTGTGTCCTCTGAGGGCTGGGTCTCCTGATGAGGCTGACTTGTCAGGATCAGTGTCCGCTGAAAGATCAGTTTGTACATTCTGCCAAACTGCACAGGCTGAAACAAGCCAAGGCACCCATGCTGGGAAGATGTCACAGGCAAGACAGACAAACCGACGTGTCTGACTAGAAGGAGCCACACTAAATCAGGGAGAAGACACAAGTTCCCAAGCGAGATTGAGGCTGAAGCCCTAACATAGCATACCAAGAGGGATTCCTCTGAACGTGTGTTCTTGGGCACAACTCAAAGGTCCATGAGAGCGGAGTGAGTTCACAGAGTGCTGCCCTGTTCATGTGGTTCTCATAGTCCTTCTTAATGGAGACCTCAGTACAGTAAGACGTGAGGTCTGATGAGAACAGAAACATCTTTAGAACCTGAGTCTCCATGTGTGACGCAGTCTTGAGGAACCCTGAGCTCTCGACCCCTTAAAAACACAGGTCACTCTCCAGGCCAGAATCCCACTGGCCAGCGTCCTAAGATTGGGCTCCGGGTGCCTGGTTGGCCTGCTGTGGAGCTAACCTTGGTAGGGAGCTGCTGTATTAGGTCTTATCGCATGAGTGGCAGGGTGAGGGAAAGGCTGCCAGGGGGAACTGGCAGCTCTCCTCTTGCTACATTCCATAGTTTTGGCATCGGAGTTTGCAAACATATCTTCTTGGGGCCCTATATGCTGATGCCTGAGTGCATGTGATCCGTCCGCTCTACCTTCACCTTTACTCTGCCCCTGGCTTTGGATGTACAGATAGTGTAGACTTTTGAAAATTAAGTCACTTCCAGGTTAAGACCTGATGTCAACCAACTCATTTACTTCATTCTTTTTGCACTGAATCTGCTAAAGGCAAAGTGAGTGGTAAAGGTAAAGGGGAAAGAGTGGTAGCCTGGGAGTCCAACACTGGTGTTCTAATCCCAGCTTTGTTGCCAGGTGGTCATGTGACCTTGACAGCAATAAGCAGCATGACAAATGGAGCAATCTGCAAGAATGGGGGGAAGATTGAGACTAGCAATGCTTGTGATGGGACAGACTTAACATCTCTGAATAAGGCACTGCCTGGTAGATGGTGTAACTGTGAACATTTTATTTATTTAAAATCCTCCCCCAGGGGTGTGTTAGAGGAAGGGGGAGAGAGAGAGAAACATTGATATGAGAGAGAAACATCAGGAGAGAAACATTGATATGAGAGAGAAACACCAGTGTGACAAAATTTGATTGGTTGCCTCCCTTACATGTCCCCACCAGGGATCAAACCCACAACCGAAGTCTGTGCCCTGACTGGGGATTGAACCTGCAGCCTTTGCTGGTGTATGGGAGGACGCTTTAACCAACTGAGCCACCTGGCCAGGGCAATAGTTAACATTTTAACTCACCAGTCAGAAATGTAATGAGTCTGAAATGTTACTTTTGCCCCCTTTTGACTAAGTATTTGGTAAATAAGGGAGAGAAATATATATCTGTCGTGTTTCTCGGTTAGCTAAAATAGTATGTGTGTGCTGTGTGTAATATATAAATATGAAATTCTATTTCAGCAAACTCATCAAGTTCTTCATGTGTATTTGAGTCTCACCGTGTACTTGCTGGAAAAGAACATTAACGCTTACCCTGAGATTTTCTTTGTGATGTTATTTGTGGGAGTGGGGTGGGAGCTGGATGAGTCCAGGTCTGTCTGCACATCTCGTTTTATTCACATGCAGTGAAAATTACACTGCTTCACTATATGCACACACATTACAGTCACCCTTATTCTGTACTAGTGCGCACATGGTCACAACTTGAAGCTGCCTGTCCTCACCATCTACCACACAGGAGCACGTGTGCACACACATGCACACATACATCATTGGCTAACTCTTTTTACAGAGCACTTCAGATATAACCAGTTCCAAACTCCACTGGGGAAATACTGTATTGCTGTAGTTTTATATTCATCAGCCTTTGCAGTTTCTTAGAAGGCAGAGGTCATTGCTCACTACAGTGCTCTGTGTACAGCCTCAGACAAAACCCCATATGCAGGTGACTGTAGGTGCATGCTTTGTAGGATGCTCACTATGATGGTGATGATTCCTGGGAGTGGATAAAAATAACAGTGGGACTTTCCATTGGGAGTTCTACCATGCCTGTTGATTGGTGCTTGTGACCATTACTGGTTGAGGCTCTTGTTTGTATTTCTCACCCCTCGTCTGAGGAACAATACGTTGCTGTTTTGGCTCAGAGGCAGACTGTTTTGGATGGCATCCAAGAAACTGTGCATTGCTCTTGCTTCTCGAGATTGGTGCTAACGTTACAGAGCCTCCAGTTGTGCACAGAAAGATCCTGGGCCAACACACTGGCCAGGGATGCCCCTGTGGACTTTCTGCTTTACAGAGAAGTTAGATGAACTTGTCTGCCTGGGAAGCTGAACCTTAGGATTGGTGCCCAAGAGAGTCCAACCAGCATTTATAGAAAAGGAGAAAATGCTGAGTTCCAACCCAGATGCCCAAGAAAAGATGGAGGTCTAGTAGGAGCTTTGCCTATGCTCCCCTTCAGCTCTGGCCCCAGCAACTTGGAGGGGGAGGGGCAAAGACAGGAGATTGCTGGTGGAGGAGAGAGTGCAGAGGTCAGCAATGACAGCAGGAAAAAGAATCTGGTGGTCCTGAGCTACAGGGAGAAGCCCCACAGTGGGATGGGAAGGCAAGGGGTGAAGGGACCAGGTTCCTAAGTTTCCAATGTAGGGATAAGAAGTTTCCCGGCCTAATGAAGTTGCTGGGCGGGGGCCCTGGAAGTGCAGGAAAACTCTGTGAGCTGGATTAAGTTGCAGTCTGCCCTTAGAAAGAACTCACAGGATACAAGGAAGAGGATGCCTTCCCTTCTCATGCTTACAGAGAGATGTCAGGAATGACATATCCCTCTTCAGTTGCCACAGACCATTTTTGGGCAAGTAATAATAATATCATCCAACATAGATATTGCTTACTCTGTATCAGGCAATCTTCTAAATGCTGTAAATGAAATCGCCAAATCCGTATAACAACTCTATGAGGCAGGCTCTGTTATCTTCATTTTAGAGATGAGGAGTTCGGGTTAGTCACCTTGCCCAGGTTCACACAGCTACCTTGACAGAGTCAAGATTCAGTCCAGGTCAGGTGGCTTCAGAGCTAACTCTGACCCCTGATGCACACCTGCTTTTTTTCCAGTAAGGGACATCCAATTGTAAAGAACCTAGGGGGCCCCAGCTGTTTTCAAGCAGGTAGCTGACCACTGGTGTGGTGTTCTGGGAAGTAACCTAGGCTTTCTGTTCCTCTGTTTGTCCTGCAAGATTCTGGGTTAAGGTCACCAACCCACTGCAAAAAGGACAGCCGGAAACAATCAACCAGCTGCTGATCCATCAGCAAAAGTGCCGCCTGCTCTTTGTGTCTGAATCACCCACGTTAGCACCTGACACCCATCACACACATACATTGTAAATGACACTCTGAGACTTTAGGGTCTCTAATGAGGAAAAAAAAGTTTCCTAGCGGGTCACAAGTGCTGCCTGTCTCAGGAATAAATGAATCAGTTATGTTCAGCCAGTGGGGGAAGACTATAATACTCGATGATAAAATGTAGAACTTTTCATAAGATCCCAGAACATTAGAGCTGGGAAGCAAAGTGAAAATGGAGATAACTTTGCCCAACCTCCATTTCACAGGTGAAGACAGAATCGCAGAGAAGTTGGATGGCTTTCCCAAGGCCGATTGCTATTTGGTAACAGAGTTGAGACAAGAGCCCAGGCCTGCTGAGTTCCAGTTCAGTTCTCTTCCCCTTGTTTGAGATGGCATAAATTATTCCATAAGTGCTTTTCTTATTAAACTACCAGTGAAGCCCTGGCCGGGTGGCTCAGCTGGTTGGAGTGTCATCCCATACACCAAAAGGTTGCCGGTTTGGTACCCTGTAGGGGTATGTAAGGGAGGCAACAGATCTATGTTTCTCTCTCACATCGCTGTTTTCTCTAACTCTCTTTCTCTCTCTCTCTCTTTCCCCTTTCCTCTCTCTCTAAAAATAAATAAGCATATCCTTGGGCGAGGATAAAAAGAAAAATTACAGGCAAAGCATAGAATGGTCTGTTTCTTCACTGGGCAAGACAAGGTTAACTTTGCCTTAAAGATGTGAGAGATGCAGCTGGACACCTTCCCGGACAGCACACAGGAAGCCCAGGAGAGGAGAAGGCCAGGCAGTGTTCATGGCACCTGTCCTCATGGAGTTCGCAGTGCTGAGCCTCTGCTTTCTCGACAGACCTAAGTAGTACAGCAGACACCTGTCCCCAGTACTCTCTGCTTAAGTCATTTGTTTTGGAGGTAAGGAATCAATCTAACTCAGTTTATAGCAGAGTTCAGTGAGGGGGATGAAGGAGAGGAGGGAAATGGTCGCTTCCTTTCTGTAAAGAAAAATGTTTCTCAAAACTCTGCTTCTGAGAGTAACAGTCAGGCAGCCAGGCCTCAGCCAGGCTTTGGCCAGGTTGGCACTCAAGAAGCCTGCAAGCTGCAGGGCTCCGGCTGGACTGCTGGGATGGAGGAGGCTAAGTCCCTCCTGGAAGAGGCCCAGGTAGCCTCCGGAGACCTTCCCCGGGAGCTCTGCCTCACCAGCCGCGTGGGCAGGACTGCGGAGGTGTGGGGTCAACACAGGACTCATCTGGGGTCAGTGCAGACATTCCTGCTGACAAGGCAACTACAGGTACCTTATACCTGATGAACACCTGCAGAACAATGAACGGGGATCCCCACAAACAAGAATGGAAAAGAATTCAAGTTTTTATCAGACAAAGATAGGAACTGAGGGCTGGAAGAGCATCCAGAGCTGTTTTCCCCACCTCTGGGCTGTCCTGTGGCCAGGTGGGCTCAAAGGGGGCTGTAACGTGTCACTGGCTGGGGCTGATTTCACCTTGGTCCTGTGTGATTCCACCCACAGCAAGAGCATTTGAGGGGACTTGAAACTGCAAGGGCAGAGGAGAAACTTAAGGGCCATCATCTGCAACCCCTGCAGAGACCTTGACCAGAAGTTCCCCACAGTACCCTCCCTTGTGGGCCACCAAGGTGATAGGGTGCTTTATTCCTTCCCATCCTTCAGGCCCCACAGTATTGTCCACAGTGATTTCTCTCCTGCCACTTTATCTGGCTGTCTTTTCAAGACCAAGGCAAAGTAAATTTATTTATTTTGTCTGTTTCAAGACAAAATAAATGAGCTCACAGGAGAGCAGAAGGTAGAACAAAACCAACTCGGTTCTTAAGGCCAATCTGATCTGGGAAGATTTTCGGGGAGGTGCGCCGTTTACCAACCCCACAGGGCCTTTCCGACCTCAAATCCACAGTCACTGTTCTTGGGCAGAGGGCAAGAGGAACTCTTGTTCTTGTGGGACACAGAACCCTCTTGGAATTAAGCAAAAACCACAGGCAGAGCTGGGATTCCATTTCAAAGTTTCTGATTCCCCAGTTTGTGGTCTCCCTGCCTTGGGCTTGATCAGAGTGACAGTTTTGGTGACACCTCCTGTCTTTGAGAGTGTGGTTCTAGTGTCAGCCAGCCTCCTGCGATGCCTCCTTGGCACGTGCAGGCTTCTGACCCATGGCTGCCCCTCCCCCTCCTTAAGCCTGGATGGTACAGAAAGCGATTTTGGTGTTCCCTCCGAGTGGTGAAGGAGTAGGGAGGCCCCTGCTGTGGGCAGGCTCCAGGCTGGTGCAAATGGGCGTCACCTTCTCCTGAACTTACAGTCTCAACTGCGGTGTGAAGTTATGAACTCTCATGAAACCAGCAATGACCTACTTCGTGGGAGGAACTAGAGGGCAGGGTGTGCTGTAACCAACCTTATTGCGTAAGTCAACGAAGTGAGTTCCTCCTTTTCTCCCCTAGAGGTACACAGGAAGGGCCCAAGGCCGAAGGACTGTGTGAATAAACTCAGACCCGCAGAGAAAAACCTGGCAGTGTAGATTGTGGGCTCTGGGGAAACAGAGGGTTATGGGTCCCTTCAGTTATTTCCAGAGCCAAAATATTTTTAAGAGAGAAAGTTTAAATTTAAGAGGCTGCAAGTTGTTTAGAGTTAAAACAAAACAACAACAAAAATAATCGTGCTCAGAGTAGAGCCCTTTTTCTATACTTGAATGACAGATGTGAAGGGGAGACGGCATCCGGGCGATATTTGAAAAGGAATCTCTGTGAACAATGACTATATCATATAAACAGGAATTGTCTAAACCGACGCTTTAAAAATGTTTTTTGACTTTGACCATGACCCACAGAAATACATTTTTCACTGAGATCCAGTACAGGTAGATAGAGAATAGAAACAAAAGTTTTATAAAGCAATTAGCATTCTTATCAAGTGCAATACGTTTTTCGTTATTTTTTTTTTTAAAAGGAGCTAATTGCAACCCACTGAACTGATTTGACTGTTGGAGAATAGGCAGCAACTTGCAGTTTGAAAACTACTGATTAAAATATTGCAGTGGCCAAAAAGTTCATTTAGTTTTTTCCGTAAAATAAAACATTTTTCATTTTCACCAATAACTTGATTGAGTTGGATATTTGAGTATGTGGGCTCTCTCCTGCTATTGGCTTCTAGTGGGTAGAGACCAGGGGTGCTGCTGAACATCTTCCAATGCATAAGACAGCCCCCCAGCAAAGAATTATTTGGCCAAAATGTCAGTAGTACCAAGAAACTTTGTAAGCCTTTGACATGTTCGATCAGTCACAGCACCTTCTCTATACACTGCACAAATTATTTTTTGCCTTTCAGTTGCATTTTTACCTTTTTTGAAATAATAAAGCATAATATACCAAAAAATGTTACATATATTCTTTCATCTTCAATATTAAAATGGCTGCACAAAAATTGACCAATTTTGATAAGCTTTTTTTAAATGCACGCTGATGTAACAGCTGTCACAATACAATCTAACAAGGTTGTTTCGAGTGAAGTTAAAGACAACTAAGCACTATTAGAGCCATTATACAGAAAAAGCTAAATGAAAGTTTTTAGCTAAGAAATGTGTCAGGCATGTAGAAACCAGCCTGCAGAAGGAGATCCGGTAACACAGGGTTCATGGTCCTAGAAGAGGTTTTCTTCCTTCATCCAGGCACTGAAAGTTGGTGGAGTGGTGGTGGTAATGGAGGACCAGGGAGGGAGGGAGAGGTCATGGCTGCTGGAGGCAGTAGGAGGCTGAGTTTTAATTCTGCTCACACCGAAGACATGTGAGTGTCCATGATGCACTGTCCAGGCACAAATCCGACACAGACCCTGCTCATAGTGCAAGGGTGCTCACAGTCGAATGAGTGTGCAGTGACTCCATCCAACATGGTTTAGAGTGAAGTGGAAGCGTAAACAGGATGACACAGAGAACCTGAGGTCCTCTGAGACCCCTAGAAGGAGGCACCATGTTATAGGGTTGTATTCAGTGTTACCTCCCAATTTCTCTGTCCCATATATAATACACATCCAATAAACACTTATCGAAAGACCATGTTATCTGATTAATACTTACAACTAGATTAGCAAGAATTCTAATTAAAACAGTTTTGGAAGGGAACTTGAACACACCTGATTTATCATGTAGCATAAGAAGGGATAAAACAGATAAGAAAGACCCCAGAAAGTTTGGGTTATGTAACAGAGTTGCTAAACCCCATCTGGGCTCCAGGTCCCCTGCAAAGCAAGCCTTTAGAAAGTTGAGGTTTGTCGGATTTGACCTGTAAGTGAGCCTTAGGACAAGTTGCTCTGGCACTTTGCTTGGAGATGAGAAGTCCTAGTGGTGTGGGGTGAGCTGGCTGTGGCGCAGCAAGGAACACGAGCGTGCGGTCTGCCTTTCCTCCACTGCGCTTCTGGCATTGCTCTCGGTTCACCCTCCCGTATCAGGCAGTTCAGGATGATGTGCTTCAAGTTTTGGGTTGGGAGATTTCTCCAGAGAGGAGGGTGCTTGCAAACCACTCTCTGCCGGATCCTGAACGGAGCCTTTGTTTCAAGTTCTCGGCCAACCCCGCGCTAACAGGGCATGGAGGCCGAGAAGTGGTCTGGGGGGGTGGAGGCCTGGCGTGGGCCCCAATGTAAAGTGAAAGTAGCCGCGCTACAGCCGCGGGCCAGGTTTCCTGCGAGCGTCTGGCCCCAAGTGCTGGACTTCAGCACCAAGGCCTGTCGGTCCAGGTCCCAACTTGCCATCCTGCTGCTAAACTACATTAGCTACAGGTCCTTTCAAGCAATTTTGGGGCTGGGGGGCGGGGTGGGGGTGGATTGGGAGGGAGAGTAGGGGAAGCAGGCGTTTGCAAGGAGAAGAGGGCAAGACAATGTGTAACTTGAGAAAAATAGGGTGGTTTTCCAAATAAGAAGAAGGTCACATCACTTCAAGACTTGCACTAAGGAGACACACCTAAAAGTGGACACATTTAACCTCAAGATGATTGCTGTGCATTTTAGACCTTCGTTCAACCCCAAAGAAAATAGCTAGGGACAACTGGGAACAGAGAATAATTTACACTCTTCAAACGGTCTCCTGGGTTCCAGCCACAAAGAACAGGTAGCCCCTTGCCTCTGAGGCCTGGACATGGGCAGTGGGTCCTTGGCTGTGTGGCTGGTAGGCCCACTCAGCTGATCCTGTCTGTGCTTAATTTGCTTAGTTGTTTACACCTCTTTAAGATAAAGGACACTTTTGGATATGACCAAATGTAAATGCTAAAATAAGAAAGGCAGGGAGCCCCAGGTTCTAGCTGCATCTTTGTCACTGTGTGACCTTGGGCCTCAGTTTCCTCATCTATAAATTGGGGGGATTGGAGCTGCTCCCCCTGATTTCCCTCAGCTTGGACACCCTGTGGCTCTCTTTTCAGCCTCAGAAACAGTTTTCTGGCAGGAAAGCAAGGCTGCCCAGAGCTCCTTTCTCAGGCAGCCAGTGAGCACATTCTTTCCTGTGCCCACATATGGAAGCAATTTCTGGATTATCCAAGGCACTTGTGCTGCTGAGCTCAACCAAACAGAGGAGCTCAGTGGTGGAAAGTGGAAAAAGACAAAAAACTGCATGCGTTTTCTTAGCACCATGCACTTTCAGATTGGGAATCCCCTGTGCAGTCTCAGGGGTGTGCCAGTGGGTTTCACCGGTAAAATCCCGATAAGAGCAAAACGAGTGTGGAGCTCACTGCCTCTCCACTGAGGCCAAAGGCCGCGCTGCCTTTCTTCCCTGGGAGCTTTAGGGGTGAGGCTGGGGAGGAACATGAATTCCTGAGTTTTATTCCCACATTTACTGTAATCTTTCTCTCTGCTCTGTTAAAATGAGGACTGTTAATGGCTGCCTTCAGTTGAAAGTTGAATTGGGAAACATTAGCCAAGTGTTTTGAAGGGGAAAATGTTTTATTAGTTCCTTCTTTGCCAAGGTAACCCTTTACTCATGTTCCTCTTCTGAACTCCGGGGGGTTTGGTAGCATTTGAGCCGTAAGTCTTATGAACTGGAGGCGTTTACTCCGAAATTCGGGTCAGGAGAGTGACTTTTCCTAGAGCACAGCCTCATTCATAAAGCCTCATCTGTGGCCTTGGTTCCCACCGGTGGTCCTGAGGACCCGATTTCCTCCATCCCTCTCTTCTCTCCTGACCTTAGTTCTGGGAAGAGGAGGTTACTGAAAAGGGCGTGTTTGTAGGGAACTGTTTTTTGTTCCCCTTTCAGCCAGTCTCTGACTTCTCCACTGCCTAATCCCCCACTGACAATAAAATTTAAAAATTAATTTGTAAAGCACAGATATTCTTCCTAGAAATGGAATCTGAGTAATTAGAGATCTATGAACATTTACCAATGCTTATTAAAACTATTTCATCAGTGTTCTCATGGATTCAGAGTATACCTTTCAAATACTTTCTGGAAAAATATCTGTCAAAATCAAGACAGGAGGCTGATAAATGCCCCAAGACTTTTTAGCCGGAACTACATTCTTTTTTGTTCTGTTGCTGGGTCTCCAGTGCAGACGCTTCGGTCAAAAAGGCCCTCTTACTCCCTTCAGAGAGAATATGTTTACAGCTCTGGCTTGCTTCGCCTGGGCTTGCTGCTGTTGAGGGCTGGAAATCAGAAGATGTAAAGATAGAAACGCTTAGCGGAACCTCACTTCAGAACACTCCGATGAGCTCCGCGTGGCTATGAATATGGTTGTAATTCCATGCATAGCTTTTCCTCCTATGGTTTCTGGCCTACTTTAAAGCGGCTAAACTTTGCCACCCTATAGAACCATAATCGGGAATGTTTATTTTAAGTCCCATCTCCGTGGAACTCCGTGTTAGATTTTCTTCAACCCTCGTCAAAGAAAGTTCCACCAACCCACTTCCTGTCTGCTAGGCGTGAACAGTGTGAAATAGCAGTCTCAGACGCAGGCGTTCCTGCCATGGGTATCTACAGCATTAACTTGGGGCCCCGTAAGGTGCTCTGTGCCAGCCAGGGCACTGCAGCTCCCTGCTCTGCTGAGAAGATGAAGACTGTTCACTCCATCTGTTCTCCCTCCAGGGCCTCTCCACCCTCTCCTGGGCAGGCAGCATATCCTGCCCCTGGTCTCTAATGCAGCTGCAGCCACACCCACCCGGACACCAGACGCCAGGCTCCAACTGACCAATCAGGGTGAACCCCCCTCTCTAAGGCTGTCACTACCAAACTTCCTCACCTCTCTGCAGCCTGCTCTTGCTTCATCTGTTCACTCAGCAAACACTTAAGTGCTCACTATTGAGAGCTGCTTGTGTTCTAAAAGGGAAAAAGAGGTAGTAAACAAGCAAATGAATAACTACTTAGACAAATTAATTCGTACTTACTTAATACTTAGATTAATTACTTAGATGATTAATAGTGATAAGGGCTAAGGAAAAGGCTGACAGGATGATGGGATGAGATGATGGAGATACTACTTGAGATACAGCTGTGAAGGAAAGCTTATGACGGTTGAGATATAAATGACAAGGAGCCAGACATGAATGTCTGGGGAGAAGCTTGTCTTAGTCAAAGGGAATGTCAAATGCAAAGGCCCTGAGGTGAGAACCATCTGGACAAATCCAGGAAAAGAAAGAGGGAGAGTGTGGCTGTGAGGAGAGGGGTGAAAGACAAAGTCAGAGGTCTAGGCCAGGGCCCAGGGCACTGTAAGGACTTTAATAGGGTTCCAGCCACTGGACATCATCTGATGTGTGTTAATCAAATCATTCTTGCTTCCATCCCACCTCTGCCTGGCTCTGAGCTCATGGCCTCGACCCTAACTTACACCTGCTTGTCCCATCCGGTTACCCTCAGCTCTGCCTGCCACACCCTGACCTTCCCATTCTGGTTGCCCAAGTTCAGGTCCATCACTTCGGCAGCCAGGGGTTCAAAGGATGGGTAAATCCGTCTGCCCTGAGCCTGACTGCAGCACTAGATGGAGAAGAGAGTGAGGTGCTTACTAGGCTGTGAGGCTTTGGGCAGGCTCCTCACCCTCCCGACTTCAGTTCCCACCTCCGTTCCGGTGCTCTCCAGCTGTAAGCTTCAGTGATCCAGGCCATCATCATAGTAACAGTATTCATCGGGCACTTGCTCTGCGCACTTACCCTCTATGAGATTGGCACCATCATTCTCTCTCTCACAGGGTAGGAGACTGAGGTACAGAGAGGTTAAGTAACTTGTCCAGAGCCTCCAACTAGACCATGGTTGAGCCAGGATTCAAAGCAGACAGTCTGACAGCCTCATACTCCAAGTCACTATATTCTACTGTGACACGGCTTGTTTTTTTGTTATTTTTTTGCCCCAACCTTCATAGTCCTAAACGAGGTTCTTTTCCAGATTGCTTAGCCCAGAGTGCAGCCCTCGTCAGGGGCCCGGATGCTCCCACTGTCACACTCTGCCTCAAGCAGTGAGCAGGCTCATTAAGTGCTCCAAGTTAGGATGGCATCTTCAACATCAGCTAAGTAAGGGCTGACTGTCCTCTCCAGGACAAGCCCCTCAATCCTTTTCTAATCCACATGTGAGAACCTCGGCTCTGGGAACATCCACTCCCTGCCAAACAACAGTAGTAACAGTAGGAGAAAATGTTTATGGAACACTTCCTATGTACCTGGATGTCTCTTTATTACTTTTATTTTACCAGTGAAGAAACTGAAGCACAAAAAGTTTAGGTAGGCAGCCAGCTTAAGGTCACAGAGCTTGTAAATGGCAGAGCAGGGTTTGAACCCAGGCCGGCTGGCTCCAGACATGATTTCGAGCGCACTGCTTTGTACTGGGGAAGAGTTCCACTCCCATGGTTTCCACAGGGCAGTCCATGTTCTAACCCTTGTAGCCACAGGGTGGTCTGATTTTACTAACACAGGGTAAACCTGTAAACATTTGAAGACAATTATCACATCTGTCTTAGTTCCAAATGATCACACCAAACTCTCAGGGAGCGGTTCTGTCCTAGGTCTCCCAGTTCCTCCCAGAAAAGCACAAAGAGTGTTTTATAATTTTCCGTCCAAATCCAGACACTTGTGAGAGGCAAGGGAGCACTATTAATAATTATGCCGGGACAACAGGCATAAACAGAGCTGTCCTGGGCAAACCAGAATGTGGTTCGCCCTACCCCCAGGCCATGGTAGAAATGCCACTGCTCAAAATGCCTTCTGAAGGCTGTGGCCAAGTGGATTATAGGGAAGTCGAACTAACTCTACACAGTTTCTCTCTTTTTTTAAGAATTTATTTATTTATTTTTATTGTTTATTATTTTTCATTTTTAAAAAGATTTTATTTATTTACTTTTGGAGAGAGAGGAAGGGCAGGAGAAAGAGACAGAGAGAAACATTGATCAGTTGCCTCTCACAAGTCCCCAAATGGGGACCTGGCCTGCAACCCACATATGTACCCTGACTGGGAATCGAACTGGTGACCTTTCGATTTGTGGGAGGGTGCCCAACCCACTGAGCCACACCAGTCAGGGCTCTACCCAGATTCTTAGTTGATGGGAATTAGGTTTTAGGAGTCTGCCATTAGTCCAACTTCTTGCAGTGGAAAAGTGCTGGGCATATAGTGGAGTCCCACAGTTGCTAATGAGGTCTTGGATGAGTCACCTCCCATCTCGAGTTCTCAGTTTTCCCGTCTGTGAAATAGGAGTTGATCACCTGGAAGTCCTTTCCAGGTCTCCAACCCTGATCCCGTATTAGCCTCCCTGGCACGAGCTGCCATCTACACCCTCACTCTCAAGCCATGGACGTGGAAGTTGGAATTTTTCTCTTTTTAAAATTATTATTATTTTTTAAAATCCTCACCTGAGGATGTGTTTTTGATTTTAGAGAGAGAGGAAGAAAGAGAGAGAGACAGAGGGAGAGAAACATTGACCGGTTGCCTCCTATATGCACACCGACCAGGAGTCAAATCTCAGCCTCGGAATGTGGCCTGATCAGGAATCGAACCCCCAACTTTTGGTGTGTGGGACGGTGCTCCAACCAACTGACCCACCCGGCTAGGGCTGGAAGTTGGAATTTTTAATCCATTTTCCATGTTTAGCATTTTGTGCCAAACCCTAGAGGTCAGTTTTCAGAGTGCCAGCGATCGCCTGATTTAGCCTGCTTTTGGGGTGTCTGTGAAATTGTCCTGAGCACTAAGTATCTTCATTAAATAATGCTTTTCCTCTGACACAGCCACTGATTTTGTCGATATAAATACAGGAAACAGGCTGACTTACTGAGAAATTTCTTTTGTAAAAATTACCTTTTATAGTTCCTAAAACCTGTGTCTTTGAAATAATTTCAGACTGTTTTCACACACTCTGTCTCGTTAGACGCTCAATGTGGCCAGGTGAGGGGTCATTACCTTTGTTTCCCAGACATTGAAACAGGTTCAAACAGAGGGCACGATGGGCACACAGCTAGTTGATGGTGGGGCTGCAGCTCACACTCATGTCTGCAGGCTCCTTTTCCGATAGTCTCTGTGCCGCACAGGCAGCTTTCAGGTTGTGTTTTTCAAGCAGATAACTCATTTTTCCAAACAGAAGCAAAGCTTTTCCTTGTGAAGCAGGGTATACCTGCTTTCTGCCGTGCTCTATGAAAGGCTCTGTGAAACCCACCGCCCCTCCGCCTCCGGCAGAACATGGCGTGAACAGCTCTACACTCTTCCGAGGGTGCCTCACACTGTTTTGCCCATTTCAAGGATATAGGACGCTTATGGGATTCTGCACAATTCCCGTTCTACGTGAACTTGTTGCATTTAATGTACTTCACTGTGATTCTAAGTCCCTCGGTCAAACTGTCACGGGGCTTGTGTGAGTTGCATGCACATGGTCTTTGCTTGTCTCCCTCCTCCTTTCTCTCCCCTAACCCCTGAGGCTCAGCATGACCCTGTCCACCCTGTTTTCCCATCTTGCCCAGTCCCACCTGTACCATTACCAGAACCGTGTGTTCTTTCTGGATATTTCTTTTCTGCCTTCATCATTCATCCACCCACCCAATAAACACTTATTAAATACCTGCCAAATAAAACTGTGTGAAGAGGCCCAGTCTAGCTACTAGCATATAAGGAGCATGAGTCCCCACCCCCCTACAAAGCACAGCACCCCTTTATTTCTTTGTGTCTGAGATGATTGGCTTCACCAAGATAATCTCCCACGTTCTTCTATGGCAAAAGCCTCTTGCTATTATGCCAGCCTGTTCTCTTCCCTAGAAGGTAAACGCGGGGTGCTTGGCTCACGCTCACTGCCTGTGTGTCCTGACCTCTCCCCAAAGTCAAAGCACAGCCTATGCCTGCACCAGAAGTTGCTCTACAGAGGAAGAAAAGTTAGAGAACAAGTTCTCCATTCTTTCTGGGGCTGCTGTGTCTAAGGGAGCAGCCAACTGGCATCTATTCAAAGAGCAGCCTTATCTAGGGAAGAAAAAATGAATGGGAAATATTTCCCATTTTTTAAGTCTGGAGTTTGCTCTCTCTCAGTTGTTTAAAAGGGGTTCTTGCTCAGTTTCACCAACTGAGAGGACATTGACGTTTATGCGTAAGGTTCTGTTTCTCCCACTTAGCGTCTGGAGCTTCTAAACACTGGGGACTGATTCTTCTCTTCCGAAACATGCAACATTCACGCTGCCAGATTTTCCCTAAGCCCATTCTTTACTTTAATCTCCATCACATACAATTTACTAATTGGAGATACTTTTAGAAGACATGATATATTCCAAACACTACACTGATAATTTTACCTATAAGAGATCACTCAGAAAATTCAAAGCATTAGTCCATTATAAACTGTTAGGGAATATTCTTAGCGTTCTGTTTTTTAATTTTTACAAAAGATAGATATTTTGCTTAGACCATAGTTCTTATATAATGATTCTTTTCTGTTTTTTAATTTTTACAAAAGACAGATATTTTGCTTAGACCATAGTTCTTATATAATGATTCTTTTCTGTTTTTTAATTTTTACAAAAGACAGATATTTTGCTTAGACCATAGTTCTTATATAATGATTCTTTTCCTTTCTGAAAGAGCAGCAGTTATTGGAAGTAGCAGTCCAAAGTTTCACCAAGCCACTATAAAGTTAGCAGCCTTTCTCCTCATTCTGCAAATGCGCATGGGTTTTTAAAATGCTTTAGCCATATCCTGGATCATGTAACAGTGTGCGTCAGCTGTCTCCATGGAACATCGATATTGTGTGTGTGTGTGTGTGTGTGTGTGTGTGTGTGTGTGTATGCCTGGGCTAAGGCATGGGCAGCTGTTTGTCTCTACTAGTCACTTCAGTCTACTAGTCAGACTTGGCCCAATTCTTAAGGTAGTTTTTCACAGAACTGAACATTTGATGGACGATCCACCTAAGCCAGAAGCCCCCACAGTGTTCGTCTCCCTGAACACAGCAGTGCCCATGCCCTCATCCACAGCTGTGGTATGCACTGCTGGGAGAAAGAGGAAGTGGAACATCAGGATGGGTTGGCCAGGGGCTAGTTTCCATTTATGTGGTAATCTTCACATAGCAGCCTTGGTTGGATTTCTTACTTTAATGTCAGACCAGGAATCCTTAAAAAAAAAAAATAGGAAAATTTTTTCATTGGAAAATGTCTTAGAACCAAAGAAAATGGCAGAGGAATATTGTGCTGTATTATAAATTGAAGCTGGTGGTATGAGTTCCTCTATATTCTTTTAACTCTGTTGCTATTTTCTTGGATCTGCCTGTTAGAAACTTGGACTCATCTTTGCATAAAATTTGTTCTTTGAAATAATTTCTTATTCCCTATTACTCATAAATTTAGTTTATTAGTTAATTGTTACTATATAACAAATGAGCTCAAAATTTAGTGGCTTAAGACAAGAACCACTTAATTGCTAATGGGTCTGCAAGCTGGGCTGGGCTCAGCTGGGCAGCTCTTCTGCTGCTCTTGCTTTAACCAGACTGGGGGTGTATTCAGATGGCAGTTTAGCTGGGATAGGACATAGCTGGCAGTCAGGGATGGCTAGGCTTCTTTTTTTCTCGATGTAGTGTCAGGACCTCTCACTCTCCAAGCGGCTTCTCTATGTTTTTTCCATATGATCTCTTCAGCAGGGTCACTGGACTTTTTACATGGTGGTTAGGATCGCAAAAGCGGAAGCTGCCAGGCCTCCTTAAGGTTCACACACAGAGCTCACATGATGTCACTTCTGCAGCTTTCTTTTGGCTAAAGCAAGTCGTAGGTACAGCCCAACTGAAAAGGAGAAGACTAAACAAGGTATGAAATTCCAGCAGGCATGCTTCATTGGAGGCTACCAATGGAACGGATCACCCCACAGTCATTCTCCAATCAAATACTTATCGAGTGCTTGTCATGCACCAGGCATAAACATCCAGTGGTGAACACGCAATGCATGGTCCCTGCCATTATGGAGTTTATAGTCTGGGGGAGCACAGGAAGCCAGGAATCAGAAAATTACTGTGCAGGGTGATATGTATGGGGCTGGGAGGAGTGCTAATGCCCTGGAAACATGCCTGGGCTTCATGGAAGGATGGAAGAGTCATCCCATGGAGATGAGCAAGGAGGGTTGCTAGCAAAAGAACAGCATGACCCTAGGCCAAAAGCCAAGCAAAAACATGGCCCTTCCATGGAACCGAAAGAAGTGCTGCATGGCTAGAGAGTAGAGCTGTTTGAATATGTTGCAGGGAGAGGAAGAGTCACACCTAAGGTTTGCAAAATAGAAGGCTGGAGAGTTAAGTAGGAGCCTCTTCACATATTGAGGGCCTGCTAAGGCATGTTAAGAAAATTAGATTTGATCTCAGTCATAATGGGAAGAGATTTTAATCAGGACTGCCTTTCAGATAGATCACAGCTACAGTAGACTGTGAACAGAAGAACCTGGGATTGGAGACCCCTAGGAAAGTGTTCAGGGACCAGGCAAGGGAGACTGGTGGATGGCCAAAGGTTTGGAGCACAGGGAATGGATTCCAAAGATACTAAGAGGTAGAACTACAAGTCTTGGTGATTAATTGGTTGGTTATGAGCCTGAGAGAGAGGGAAAAGGCAAGGGTGACCCTCAGGTTCTTGGCCTGGGCAGCTAGTGATGGTCTCATCCGCCCCAGTAGGAAACCCTGGAAGAGGGGCAGGGTTAGATCCCATTGGAATGGGCTGGTAACACCAAGAAGAGCCAACTGGAATGTACCAAGTTTGATTCCTGCAGGTTTTGTCCACTGCAAACATTTTTCCGACTATCATGTTGTGAGATCCTTAGATGCCTCTTAGCTTCTGCTTACCTTCACACGTCTCTCACACACTTTCTGCTTCTCCTCTGTCCTGCTATGGAAAAGAGTAGAATGACCAGATCTGAGGCAGGAGTGTCCAGGGATGGCACCTTCTTGGGCCTTTCACTTTGAGGGCAGTGGATTGGAGACACTGCCGATGGGGAGTTATAGGATCTGGGCTGGTGGCTTGCAGAGAACAACTCAGGCCACAGGGTTAAGAAAGGCAAAGGCAAGAGGGTTGAAGAAAAAAATAGAAAAAGAAGAGAAAAAAAATCAACCAGTTAGAAGAAAATTAAGAAGTAACTGAAGACATAATGAAGGCAAGGAAAATGAGTCATCTATCTGAGGAGAAAAAGAGGAGCAGAATAGAAAAGGCAGAAAGAGATGACTCCACAGGCTATGTATGACCTTAGTCATGGAAGATTCTAGAATCTTGTTCTTCCATGCCTCCTTTTTATATTTGCATTAGTAAAATAAGCCTTTTTTTTTTTATCCCCCTGAAAGCCTCAGCAGGCCTTTAGATGAGCTTTCTAGTGATATAATAAAGGAAGTTAGCAGTTAATACATTAAGGGGAACTCTAGTTGTTTTGTCAAAGAAAAATAATCCTAAGAAGGGAATATACAGACTGTTAAAGTAAATTTTTAAAAACAATGTCTACTTCCAAGTGATCTAATGGAGAAATATCTATAGCCTGAGAGAATGGAGAAACAGCAGGTCTCCATGATCAATTTTTAATAAACAAATGGTATAATAAATTATGCATGGAAGAATGATATAAAGCACTAAACAATGAAGGATAAATAATTTAAATGATTAAAAACTGCCTCTGTCATATGTTTGATGCATGAGGACTCTATTTGAATTTTCTCTTTAAGGAGATAGAGGAGGAATTTTTAAAGGGGATTTTTTTAAAGATAGGCTTTTAAAGGGAAAACATAATGTGGTCTGCCAAGACAGGTTGTTAAGCACAGAAATTCTGACTCCCACAGTGCCATACCTTGTGCCTGTCTGATAAACCTGTGAGCATTGCCTTGCTGGTGGACAGTATTGTGTCCTATCAGGAAGTCAATGTGGGAACACTGCCCATCCTCTAGAAGGCTGAGACTTGAGATCTCTTTTCAATTCTCCAGAGAAACTTTGTTAGGTCACAGGAGTACAGTGGCCACTGTTTCTTATATAGTCTTAAATTTCCAGGACTCCTGGGTAAGAGGTACTGTCCATGCATATTCACTGCCTTGGGTAAACTCCCATTTCTATCCCCAAACTAGAGCGGACAGATTACAACCAAAGAAATGTTGGCAAAAGCATCCTCCCCCTTCTTGGGGGCCACTCATCCATGGTTTAGGGAAGCCACGTTCATCTCAAGCATGATATTATGTCATGCAGTGGCTAAGACCATAGGTATGGAGGTCAGACCTGCCTAGGTGAGAACCCACTCTACCACTCACTAGTTTGGTCACCTTTGTTATTAATTGACCTCCCTGAAGCTCAATTTCCTTATTTGTAAAATGGGGTCAGTAATACCCCCAAAGAACCATTAAGCATTAAATAAAATACAAATGTTAATAGCTTAGCTCAGTGTCTGGAACATAGTAAATGCTCAGTAAATGTTTATTATTAACTACAGAATTATATATTGGGTGTTCATTTTCCTGTCTCAGACCAGTACAAAATGCACCAAGAGCATTAGGCAAAAAGAACCTAAATCTAGGAAATACCCATCACCTAATCTAAATCAAAGATCATTAGGTGTAGTCTAAGAGCCAATTCTGGCAAGTGCAGTATTTTTAAAATAATTGATTTCAAATACCTTAAGGCAAAGGCTTAAGGTACTCCAGTGAACCCCAGTCTCCATTATTTCCATTGGCTTTCCCAGCCTGCGTTTACTTCTCTGCCTGCCTAGCTCTGACAGGAGTTTGAGTTTACCACCTAAACCTGAATAGTTAGTTCTATAAGGTTAGAATGTTTTCCCCTAAGTTTCCTAACTCCTGAGTTGTTTTACTTTAACTTGGGGCATCTGATAACCCTAGTGGAGATAGGAGAAAAAATTATTTTTTCCCAACTGAATAATTTTGATAAAATTAAATGCCAGACATGCCAGTAGATCTTTTGCCAGTTGTTTACTTTGTCATTTTTTTCAAATTAATATTTATCTCACACCCATGTATGCATTATATCAGAACTATAAACTCTCACAGTTCAGAATCTGATTATCTAGAAATATAACTGTAGCCATTTATGGTTGATATTCTGTAAACACACATACCTATCAATAAAAGTTCAAATTCAGCCCTGGCTGGTGTGGCTCAGTGGATTGAGCACTGGACTGCGAACCAGGGTCACTGGTTCAATTTCCAGCCAGGGCACATGCCTGGATTGTGGGCCTGGTCCCCAGTAGGGGGCACTCGAGAGGCAACCACACATTGATGTTTCTCTCCCTCTCTTTCTCCCTCCCTTACCCCCTCTAAAAATAAAAAATTAAAATAAAATCTTAAAAAAAAAAAGTTCAGATTCAAATTGTTGGTGCACCAGACTACAGGAAACTGAAGACTCACTGTGAGTGTTTGGAAACAAGTCTGCAAATATATCAGCATTTCTGCTAATAAGAGGTGGGTCTGTGTCCCTTTTCTTTGAATTGAGTTGGGGGGAAGTGTTTCTACTTTGACTAAGAGAGTACTACAGAAATGGCCCCATGTGACTTCCAAGGCTAGGTCACAAAAGGCCACACTTCTGCCTTGTTCAGTAGGAACACTTGCTTTATGAGACTTGAGCCACCACCAAGTAAGAAGTCCAGCTAGGCCCTGGCCGAGTAGCTCAGTTGGTTAGAGTGTCACCCTAATGCGTCAGGGCTGTGGGTGTGATTTCTGGTCAGGTCACATGCAGGAATCAACCAATGAGTGCCTAAATGGGTGGAACAACAAATTCTCTCTCTCAATCTCTCTCCCTCCCCCCTCTCTTCCCCCTCTCTCCCCTCCTCTCCTCCCCTCCCTCCCTCCCTTCCTCTCTGTTTCTAAAAATAACTTAAAAGAAGTCCAGCTAGGGCTGGAAAGGCCACATGGGAGTGCTCTGGTGGACAGTCTTGGTTGAGCCCATCCTTAGCCTTCCCAGCCTTGCATCAGACATAAAAGAAGAAACCATCTTGGAAGTGGATTCTCAAGCCCTAGTATTCTAGTCCCCGGTTTATCCATGGGCTCAGCTAACACCACACAGACGTTATGGACCAGAGAAGAGTTGTCTCCATCATGACGTTTCTGAGTTCCTGACCCACATAATTCATGAAGAAAATGAAATGGTTGTTTTACGCAGCTCAGTTTTGGGGCTGTTGGTTACCCAGCAGTAGACAACTGGAGCACTCACCCAGCAGGCTTGCCTGGCTTTATATCTTGGGTAGCTACCGCATAATGTGTTTATAAGATCTTGATGGTAAGATCCATCTGGTCCCATCAGAATATTCCATATTACTGCTAGTTTTTTTCCATACAGGATAAATATGGGAGATTAGCTAATCAGTTAACAGATATGTATTGAACTGAGACCCCTGGTGAAAGGCAACAAACCAAGCTCTTCTGCAATTTTATAGTTCGTTTGGAAGGGTGTGTTGCTGTTACCTTTCATATTGCAGTAACTGTCACCACCTCTAAAGTAGAAATAACAGGTTTCCTCAATGATTATGAATTAAACAATGCATTAAAAAGCACTTAGGTTTTTAAAATTATATTTTATTTATTATGCTATTACAGTTGTCCTGAGTTTTCCCACTTTGCCTGCCCCTCCAGCATCCCCCACTCCCTCAGGCAATCCCCCCACCAGTGTTCATGTTCATGGGTCACATGTATAGGTTCTTTGGCTACTCCTTTCCTATCCTGTACTTTACATCCCCATGGCTGTTCTGTAACTACATATTTGTACTTCCTAACCCCCTCACCTCTTCACCCATTCCCCCACACTCCCATCCCACCTGGCAACCATCAAAACACTCTCTCCATCCATGATTCTGTCTCCATTCTTGTTTGCTTAATTTGTTTCTTAGATTCAATTGTTGATAGATTTGTGTTTTTTGCTATTTTATTGTTCATGGTTTTGATCTTCTTTTTCTGAAATAAGTCCCTTTAACATTTCATAGAATAATGGTTTGGTGATGATGAACTCTTCTAGTTTTTTCTTGTCTGGGAAGCTCTTTATCTGCCCTTCAATTCTAAATGATAGCTTTGCTGGGTAGAGCAATGTTGGCTGTAGGTCCCTGCTTTTCATGACTCTGAATATTTCTTGCCAATCCCTTCTAGCCTGCGAAGTTTCTTTTGAGAAATCAGCTGACAGTCTTATGGGAATTCCCCTGTAGGTAACTAACTTCTTTTCTCTTTGCTGCTTTTAAGAGTCTCTCTTTGTCTTTAACCTTTGGCATTTAATTATAACGTGTCTTGGAGTGGGCCTCTTTGTATTCATCTTGTTTGGGACTCTCTGTGCTTCCTGGACTTGCATGTCTATTTCCTTCCCCAAATTAGGGAAGTTTTCTTTCACTATTTTTTCAAATAGATTTCCAATTTCTTGTTCTTTCTTTTCTCCTTCTGGCAACATTTATGATGTGAATGTTGGACCTCTTGAAGTTGTCCCAGAGGCTGCTTATACTGGCCTCATTTTTTAAGGTTCTTTTTTTCTTCTTGTCCTGATTGGTTTTTGTTTATTTCTTCTTTATGTTCCAAATCATCAATTTGATTCTTGGCTTCATCCACTCTACTGTTGTTTCCCTATAAAATTGTTCTTTATTTCATTTAATGGATCCTTCATTTCTGACTGGATCTTTTTTATGCTGTTGAGGTCCTCACTAAGTTCCTGGAGCATCCTTATAACCAGTATTTTGAGCTCAGTGTTTTGAAATGGCAATTGCTTATCTCCATTTTGTTCAGCTCTTTTTCTGGAGTTTTGATCTGTTCTTTCATTTGGGACATGTTTCTTTGTCTCCTCTTTTTGGCAGCCTCCTTGTGTTTGTTTCTATATATTAGATAGAGCTGCTTTGACTCTGTGTCATGGTAGTGTGGCCTAATGTAGTAGGTGTCCTGTAGAGTCCAGTGGCACAGCCTCCCCTCTCACCCACTCTGGGTACTTGAGGTACGCCCTTCCAGTGGGCTGAGTATACCCTCCTCTTGTAGTTGAGCCTTGGTTGCTGTTGGCAGATCAATGGGAGGAACTTACCCAGGCCAGTCAGTGGCAGGGATGGGCTGTGACCATTGACTACCAACCTCCACACTCCATAGAGGATCAGCTGTGCAGGGCCAGGGTTGTGGTGCTACAACATGGTCTGTAGCTGTTCACTGGGTGTGCCGACCCTGGGGTTTCCTGAGCAGTGCAGGCCAAGGTTAGTCCACACTTGTGTTTTTCCCAGGGCCACCTTGCCTGAGCTATAAATCAGTCTGAGATGGCTGCTACTTGTGCTAGGCTTGGAGATTCCTAGGCGAAGCCAAGTTGTGGATCTAGGCTGGCTGCTGCTAGTGGTGGGCCTGGGGCTCACTGAGGGCAGCTGTTGCTTGTTTGAGAGGATTTAGGAAGTTGTGAAGCATGAGCCAAGGTCAGCCAATCATATGGAAAAGCAGCTTGGGTGGGCCTGTAAGTTGGGTGGGGCAGAATCTCAGGGGATCTCCAAGGTGGGTCAAACAGTGTTAGCCAGCTTGATGGAGTCTCAGTTATGGCACCAGGCTGCCAGCTCTCTGGGGAGGGATGCTAGATACTTCAGCCTCTCCCTGTATACTCTATGTTCACTGGAACCCTTCAAGCTGCTACTGCAGTGCTGAAGCTCAGAGGGAGTGAGTCTGAGTAGGTGAGTCCATGTGTGGATTCTTTGAGAGGAACTGCTTGGGGCCCCAGAAGATTCTTCTACCAACTCAATCCCCACTGGCTATTGCAGCCAGAAGTTGTGGGGACTTATCCTTGTGGCACTGGAACCCTGGGCTGGGGGGCCTGGCGTGGGGCTTGGACTCGTCGTTTCTGAGATATCCCTCCCAAATTTTTATCCACCACCTGTGGGTGAGGGACCAGCCCATTCCATGTCTGTGCCCTTCCTACCAGTCTGGATGGATGTGGTTTCTTTAATTCCATAGTTGTCAGACTTTCATTCAACTCGATTTTTGATGGTTCCGAGTGGTGGTGGTTCTATATTTTAGTTGTAATTTTGATGTGGTTGTGGGAAGAGGCGAGCCATGTGTGCCTATGCCGCCATCTTGACCACTTAGGATTTTTAAAAAATATATAATACTGTTGAGACCCATAAACACTTAATGTAATAATTATTTTAGGTTAATGGATAACACTAATAGTGTATGCTATTAAGAGCATTTGCAAAGCAATATGAGCATATACATGAAGATTAAGCCGTTAGAGCCTGAGGTGGCTTGTGCTTCAGAAGCAGCTGAACTGTAATAAGGGTCTTAGTACTTCCATTTGGAATCAGTTTAATTGTCTCTTTATGAACAGATAATTCAGTCTGAATTTTGAAAATCAGGGTGTGGCAGATCACAGGGCAGATCCCTTCAGAGAGGCTGTGTGGAGAAATCTGTATTCTTTCTAATGCTGCCTTTTCATCCAGCCAGCAATATAGGATGCCAGCATCCTGTTGGTCAAAAGTCACGTTCTAAGGTCAGGGGCAGTATATCCACAGCACGTGTGATCAGTCGATTAGGCTGTTTCGGGAGACGTAAGTTCGCCGTGGTATTGGTTTCATCCAAGTTGTGTGGCGATTACACACAAGTTCTCGTGGCGTTTGGGCATTTCTCACTGCTTATCCTTCAGAAGGCAGCCAGGCCATGGGTGTGTTGAACCAGAACAAAGATTCCTAGCCACAGGTATGACTGAAGAGAGGTTGGGTGCTTTCTATTTGTCTGAGACTTTCTATTCTTGTTAAAAAATATTGTCAGGAGGTGTGCTATTTATGCTTAATCCTAAAAGGAAAACTGAAAAGCTAAAGAGAGTTCATACTTTTTGAGAAGAGCAGTTGGGACGGCATTATGATTCAGTGAAAGTTGAAAGTCCAGGAAACACCTGAGCATACAGGAGGTTGTAGAAGGAGAGACAAAGGAGTTTTATGTCCAGTTTCAACCTCAAAATCTCTAAGTTACTAGACAGGTTAATTTAGAATCCAAATCGGCATTTTTTTATTTTGAAGCTCTTATACTTTGTGCACACACAGAGTGGACCATTTATAAAACTGGTGAACTGGACTGTGTATTTGTAAATGAGGCAATCTTCTGTTCTTTGTTGTTGGGAGGCAGTAATCTTTCATTCATTCAGCAGATATCTGCAAGGTGCCAGGTCCTTTCACCCTCCCAGGAAGAGATAGACATGCATAGGAGTGGCGTAGTAGGCCACTGGTGCAATGAAGTGAGGGGGCATGGCTCTACCTGAGAGGGTCCGGAAGGAAGAGGGTGACCCCTGAACCAAGGCCAAGATTTCATTGTGGAGACAAACCACTTCTCTCTGAGATACTTATTGCTGTAAGTGTCGATCTTTACTTGAGAGATGTACTCAGAGATGAAAAGTAGTTTATTTGTTTTGCTACATATTGTTACAGATATTTTTAAAATTTTATTTATTGAGAGAGAGAGAAACATCGATTTATTGTTCTACTTATTTATGCATTGATTGGTTGCTTCTTGTATATGCTGATTGGGGATAAAACCCTCAACCTTGGCATATCAGGACATCACTCTAACTAACTGAGCTACCAGCCAGGGCCTCCAGATATTTTTAAAGGAATGATAAATCAGATTGTGGTGTGGGCTTGGTTGTCTTAGTACCACATTCTCATGTTTGAAGATACTCATCTTTGGAGGTGCCTGCCCACTCCTCTTTTCCTTTAAAAGGGCCAATAATGCTCCCAATTTCCTGTCTCCTTTAGAAAGATGTGAAACTGTCACAGGTGCTAGACAACAATATGAGGGTTCTGTTAAAAAAAAATCTGTTTCAAACCTTCACTTCATCAACTTGGTAGAAGGAGAATATGGGGGAGGGACTGCCCAGAAGGAACAGTGGTTTATAACCGAGCCTTAAAGTCGCTGCACCAGCAGAGTGTCTGAGCTCCTGTTGACGGTACAGGAGGAGCCAGGTTGAGATTAAAGACTGATCTGCTGCCGTACTATTGTGAAGTTAGGGCTCACAGTTGTGGCTGAGGTAGAAATTGCACCTATTCAGAATTAACTCTTGATCACTATTTCTCTGCTTAACCACCAGATGAAGTGGCTGGTTGCCATTTATTAGCCCTGGCATTTGAAAAATATGTGTTTTTAAAGACTGGAAGCACACCAGGTGTGGCATGGTGGTAATAGCTGCAGATTCATGTCTGTCATCTCAGGATACTCTAGGGGCACATTCATTGTGCAGAATGGTGGGTGACGTGGCTGTAAAAGAACAAAGTAATCCACAGCAACCAGTAAATAATGGATTTGGGATTTGAACCCAGGTAGTTTGAGTCCAGAAGCTTTTCTTTTAGGAGTGACATAGCTTGTTTGCCAATTCCACCCCACTCTATGTGCTCTTAAATATGGAAGGAAGAGATGCATCTGAGTAGGAAGACTGTGCATATATAGACAGTTAATTAATTAGGTGTTCTCTTGGTTTCATGTTAGGTATTTATATGATGAAAACACAAATCCTGAATCACAGCCACAAATATGTATACTCACATTCATGATCTCTCCAAGCACCCTTGGTACACTTGAATTATTTACATTGACTTGTATTCTGTTCTCTATTCAATTTACCAGAAAGGAGCAACAAATGTGTGAGAGTGTCTTGGTTCTTAGTACTGTCTACCACCTCTGGAGTTCTGTATTTATGAGGCATCTTAAAACTCATACTGGGTGAATGGCAAAGCTTTCTCTGTGCCCCTAGCCAGCCTTTTTATGAACAAGGAAATTTGCCATATCCTTTCAGTGTCTGATTAACAACAAAGATGAATGAGGGGCCTAGTCATTTGGAATTCAACTGTGTGATATTGGGAAGGGTCAATTTGGTTGTCGGCATCAGGCCTGTACTATGCCAAAGAAGGATTCTGCTAGGGCTCTGGTTTGGAGGCAGCTAGCCAGAAGGCTTGATAATTCTGGCTTAGATTACATTACAATGGCATAAACAAATGTACCAGAATGGGATGCATTAGCGAGAGAACTTTATTGACCTTTCATCTTTTCTTTAGTTGTTCCAAGGGCTCAAAAAGTGGTGTATGGTGTCTTTTTGCATGATTGCTAATGAGGAAAGCCTTTAACATGACATAATGCTGCAAAAATCCCCCAGGATCAGTGTAGAAACAATTGCTCTGGGGTCTAACTGGACTGTTTGACCTACATTGTGAAGCACTGACTGCCAAGGGCGGGCCTCACTACAGTCCCTCCCTGCACAACACGCATATGGTGTGCATGGGTTTAAGTTTCTCCGGGAGACATAGCAACAAGGAGACAGTTCTGCTGTATACTGGAAATGACACCAGACTTGTAGTCAGAAGCTTGAGGTTTAAAATCCCAACTCATTGACTTATTTACTTTGAACAAATCTCTTTAGCTCTTGGAACTTTAGTCTTCCCTTTTATATTATGAGAATGATTAAAAAATAATATTTAATTCATAAAATGTTTATGCAGCTAAGTTAATTTTGTGAAATGTTACGTTAGAACAGAAACACCCTTTTAAGGTAGTGTATCGCTTCTTCTTTGTGGTCCAAGCTAGGATCTTAGTCTAGTAAATGGAAAATAACCAGCAGGTCTTCAAAGAGTTGCTACACCTTTATCCCTAAACCCTCCTTCCCACTACCCTGGGATTCTCCATGAAAAATTAAATATGAAACTTTAATGTAAACCTTCATTCAAACACATACACATATATACAAACATGGACAAACAATACCTGCTTAGGTGATTTTTGGCCAGAATTTCCCCCATCACCATGCACTGATACCAACGCTTTAGAAAGGTGGAATCTACCTCATTTGGGGGGCCAAAAAAAAAGTGTAGATTCTTATCGAGTCCTGTGCTTTTGTTACTAGATATTAGGAAGCTCAGCATTCTAGCCTCTGAGCAAGTCTAGCAACATTATTTTCTCATTTGAATTCCTTGACTCTTTAGAGGATAGGTTTATGTTATGATTTCACAGTTAGGCTCTTACCTAATTCTCGAATAGATTTCTCACCTGATGATGACTTCTACTGACTGGAAGTGAAGTAAGATAGTAGGAAACTCACCCTCCAAGGCTCCCTTCTGCAGAAACATCTATAGATCTCCAGAGCGCCTGCATGTCTCAGAGTCTAAAATTTGCAAAACATTCCCCAGGGTGTTCCTGACTAGGCCCCAGTCACTGGGTCCTCTACCTCAAACTTACCCACATGATTTGTGAGAGCCAGTCCTCCTCGTAGAAAAGGGGGAGGGAAATGAATAGAGACCAGGCAGTATATTCTTTTAGAAGAGCTTCTGATGCGTGTGTTCTGTCATTCCCTCTAATGCACAATTTATTATTGTTATTAACATAAACCTACCATTAAATTTTCCAAAACAATGTACTGATCTTACCAATTAGCAGGGTCCTACTGTGTAGTTCTCTGATATTCACCAAGAAAGGTCACGTGTATTTGATCTTTAGAAAAAAGTCTAGGTAGGATTTCTAAACCATTAGCTATTAAAACACATACACAGCCAGGGTAGAGGGTACTACAATAATAAAAGCATGGCCAATCAGTAGAAGTCAAGAAAAGGGGAAAATAATATAACAGAACACATATGATAAATGGCAGGAATAAGATAAACACATAACAGTAAATGTATCCAAGTTAAATTCCTCTAATAAAATCTATGACTCTCAGATTGATTAAATAGGTAATCTAGCCATATGCTGTCTTCAGGAGTCACATGCATCCCAAAATTGCACGGAAAGGAAGAAGAGAAAAGAATAGGTTGGTAGATACTAACTAACAAAACAAAAATAGGGATGATACTATTAATATTGAAAAGTGTAGGATTAAATGTAAAAAGAAATAATTAAATAAGACATAAAAGAATAAGAGAGTTAAGTCAGACAAGAAGATTCAATAGTAATGTATCTTTATGCGCTGAACATCTGAGCACCAGATTAAATAAAGCAAAATTTGTTAAAAACGCAAGTAAAATAATACAAATAAAAATATAAATAAATAATTTTTTAAAAAATGCAAAGTTCTCCATAGTTATGGTGGGAGACTTTAACAAAATGCTTTCAGAATTTGATCAGGTAGACAAAATTAAGTAGGAACAGAGCTTTGAGTAACATAATTTTTGTTATTGACCTAACCTAACAAATAGCAAATACATACAATTTTTTTAAAAGATCATAGAGCATTTACAAAAATTGATAGAATACTAGACCACAGAGAAACTTTATAATTAACTAAAAAGTAGACATATTGGCCACATATGACAATATCATAGCATTGAAAATTAACAGAAGGTAGCTCCTACCCCCACCTCCATCCAAGCACTTAGAAACTAAAATATGACCCTTTAAAATAATACTTAGGTCAAACAGGAAATCATT
>VMDR010006971.1:0-42782 GCA_007922815.1 Macrotus californicus | reverse complement strand
GACAGCCTTATGGGAACTCCCCTGTAGGTAACTAACTGCTTTTCTCTTGCTGCTTTTAAGATTCTCTCTTTATCTTTAACCTTTGGCATTTTAATCATGATGTGTCTTGGAGTGGGCCTCTTTGCATCCATCTTGTTTGGGATTCCCTGTGCTTCCTGGACTTGCACATCTATTTCCTTCACCAAACTGAGGAAGTTTTCTTTCATTATCTTTTTCAAATTGATTTCCAATTTCTTGCTCTTCTCCTTCTGGCACCCCTACAATGCAAATGTTGGACCCACTGACGTTTCCCAGAGGCTGTTTATACTATTCTCATTTGGGGGGGATTTCTCTTTCTTAAAAAGATTTTATTTATATATTTTTAGAGAAAGGGAAGGAAGGGAGAAAGAGGGAGAGAAACATCCATGTGTGAGAGATACATTGATCAGTTGCCTTTTATCTAAAGTGCAATTTAAAGCCATGGCTGGTGTGGCTCAGTGGATTGAGCGCCAGCCTGAAAACCAAATGCTCCGTGGTTCAATTCCCTGTCTAGGGCACATGCCTGGGTTGCAGGCCAGGTCTCCAGTTGTGGGCATGTAGAGGTAAGCACACATTGATGTTTCTCTCCCTCTCTTTCTCCCTCCCTTCTCCTCTCTCTAAAAATAAATAAATTAAAAAGTGCAATTTAAAAAAAAAAACCTACTGCCAACTACATCCCAACCTCACAGATTCCCATTTGACTGGTCTGGAGTGACATGGGGACAGATATGTTATTTAAAAGTTCCCCATATGATTCTAATATAAAGTTGCAGGTGATAATCACTGGTTAGTGTTACTGAGTAAGTCGAGGCCTCAACAAATTTGACTGCACTGAAATAGGACTTTAGCTCTAACAGATTGTTTAAGGCTTAACTAAAATTATGTGAAAAATTTACATGGAATAATATGCAATATTATCAATAATAATAGGGACAGAATGCAGTAAAGGAGGCCTATGTCTGGACTGGTTTCATGGACACTAAGTATTGAACCACCTTCCCTGATAGTTTTCTCTTAGTCTTCCAGGGGCTATTGATAAACCCGACAGATTAAACACATACATTTATCTCTGCTCCCTTCTCAAACCCCATCAAAATGACAGGAAAACAACACAAAAACATAAACCCATTAAAAACAGAATGGAAAAGGAGATAACAGAGATAGCAGCAACATTTTGGAAATGGCAAGTCGGGTGACACTGAAACTTAACTACCTGCAATGGGAGAAGTCAACAAGAAGCAAACTGACTGGCATCGAGAAACCCCAGAACAGGTCAATGATTAGTGGCACCACGTACTTCTGAAAGTGAGAGCCTAAGTGAAGTTAAAAATAGGAGTTCAGGTAAAAGCTTATATGGGAAACAGGTCCCCAGCTCCCCTGCCCACTCAATTCACCTAGGCAGTTACCCCTCCCTAATCCCAAGCAAGAGAGTTAAATGTTAGCCTCCAAATAGGCTAACCCAGACTTGGGGACTTTGGACGCAGTTGAGGGTAGTGATAAGGCACCATATTGATCTAGGGAGATGCACCAAAGTCTACATCATGAACTGTGACAAGTCACTGACCCCCAACCCCACTCGCCTTCCCTCACCTGATCACAAATCAGCCTGTTGGTACTTGACCGACATGTAAACAATTATATGAGGAAAGCCTCAGACATAAAAGATATCAAAACAAACAAAGAGAAAAGAAGAAACCCTCTATGGCCATACCACCCTGAATGCACTTGATCTCGTCTGATCTCGGAAGCTAAGCAGGGTCGGGCCTGGTTAGTACTTGGACAGGAAAAAAGAACTCAATTGACAAGCTGATCCTAAAATTCATAAGGAAGTGCAAGGAACCCATAATAACCAATATAATCTTGAGAAATAACAACAAAGGAGGAGGAGTCCCAATTTTCAATTGCAAAACGAATCAAAAAGCTACAGAAATCAAGACTGTGTGGTAGACATAAGGATAAACATACAGAACAATGGAATGGCGTTGAGAGTCCAGGTACAAACCCATACACTTAAGTTCAACTGATTTTAGACAAGGGTGCCAAGACAATTTAGTGGGAAAAGAATAATAGTCTCTTCAACAAGTGGTGCTGGGACAACTGGATATCCATGTGCAAATGAATGAAGGTGAACCCCTAACTCATACCTTATACAAAAATGAACTCAAAATGTATCAAACCTAAATATAACAGCAAAAACTATAAAACTCTTAGAAGAAACCACAAGTATAAATCCTCAGAACTTTAGATTAGGAAATGGTTTCTTAGATATGATGCAAAAAGCACAAAGAAAAGCTAAATAAATTTGACTTCATCAAAATTTAAAACTCTGTGCTTCAAAGAATACCATCAAGAAAGTGAAAAGAGAATGCAAAGAATGAGAGAAAATATTTGCAAATCATGTATTTGATTAAAGACTTGTATCTTGAATATATAATATAACTCTTACAACTCAACCTATTCATGTGTGATGAGGCCTGTGGCTCAGCTCTGGTTCTGAACGCAGTCCAGACGTGCGTGGCGTGCAGGTAACATCCGTGAATAGTTTTCCCGTGGGGAATCAGACATGCATTATTCCTAGGCCGCTTTAAAACTTGCTCTTGCAAAAATCTCCCTCACCTGGGATGGAGACAGCAGAAGTTTACTTTGATTTGGGCCAGACTTCCAAAGTACATGTGTAACTAGCTAAGACACCTCTCCACTTTGTATTTTATCTCTGAAGTGATTAGCAACATTCCTTTCTTTGCTATCTATAATAGTTAACCACCTAAAACAAACCTATGCATAGTAAATGAGGACTATCCTGAATGTAATGTACCTGGAGTTTCAATAAAAGCCTGTCAAGGCAAGGGGTCAAGGCCCTCTTTCTCTCTGGGAGAGCGGCCACGCAGGCCCCCTCTCTCTCTCTGGGAAAGTGGCCAGGCCGGTCCTCTCTCTTACTGAGAGAGCTGCCAAGCTAGCACTCTCTTTCTCACTTAGAGAGTGGCTCGACATCCCTTTTTCTCCACCAGATTCCTTTAGTCCACGTGAATTTGTTCGTCACTTGTCCAGGGATATAGGACAAGCATTCCACAACGACACGTGGTCCTGCCAGTCAGGACAGCGACACAAAACATATACAATAACAAGTGTTGGTGAAAATTTGGAGAAACTGCATTTGCTAGAAGAAAATGAAAAATGGTGAGCAGCCTTGGAAAACAGTTTAACAAGTCCTCAAAAAGTTAAACATTGAATTACCATAAGACCCAGCAATTCCATTTTTAAATGTGTACCCGAAAGAACTGAAAATATGTATCCACACAAAAACTTATACATGAATGTTTCTAGCAGGACTATTCATAACAGGCAAAAGCAGAAACAACCCAAATTGTTCATCAGCTGATAAACAGATAAGTAAAATGTGGTATATCTAGACAACAGAGCATTATTTAGCCATAAAAAGGAATGAAGTGTTATTTCATGCTATAAGATGGATGAACCTTGAAAACATTATGCTAAGTGAAAGAAGTCAGACTAAAAACAAAAAAAGCCCAATTATCATATGGTTTCAAATATACGAAATGTCTAAAATAGGCAAACAGGAGGAAAAAAGACTTTAAAAAAATAGTGGATTCCTTTAAAATGTCTAATACCTAACTATCATAAGTCTAGAAATAAAAAAGAGAACAAAATTATAAAAGAAATGTTATGAAAGATTTTTCATAAGCTGAAAGCCTTCCAGAAATGAAATCTACATCTAGACAGAAAGGACCCAACTGTATGCCCAAACAACGAATGCACAAAGGACCACACTAAAGCACAATAGCACGAAACTTCAGAACAAGCTTCCGGTCACATGTACGAAGAACCAGAATCAGAATGTCATCAGACTTTTCAATAGCATTATTGAGTGGGAGAAGACAGTCAGATGTTTTTCAAATTTTAGATAAAATTACTGACAATCTAGAAGTATAGAACCAAGACTACCAATTAAGCATGACAAGAAAACAATATTTTCAGATTTGCAAAGTCTCAAAAAAAGTTGCTTCCAAAGCTTTCTCAGGAAGCTCCTGAAAAATGTGCACCAGGGAAGTAAACGAAAAGATGGAGGATGCTGTTTTCACATGAGAAAGGCAAAAGAAATTCCTAGAATAGCAATGAAGAGAAGTCCCAAGGCATTATGCAGCAACAGTTTAGAAAGCAGTCAGTCCAGATGAGACAGTTTACAGGAAGTTGTCATCTCTACGTGAGTGAAAAGAAAATGAAAGAAACAGATTACATGATGCATCTGACTGCACTGAAAGAAGTATTATTTTAGCTCCATCAGAATGCTCGGGGCTGAACTAGTGATAGGTAAACAGCAAATTATGCAAATGAAAGAAAAACAGAGAATATGTAACTCTAGTAAAAACAAAAGTTGTGTAAGAAAGGAAATAAAATCCTAATATACTATATGGCTCAGCTGTCATATTTATAATCATAATGACCAACAATTTAATCCAAACTCGTGCTATGGTTGTAATCAGAAGATGGGGTAGAAGTGTGTGTTTGTGGTGACTGGCTGCAAAGAGAGCTAAATTCTCATCCTCAATGGTTAAAAGACAACAGATAAAACTGACAAGCTAAGAAATAACAGCAGAAGAAAAGAGTAAGTATAACATTAGAAAACAGAAGTCAGTACCAGAAGAGACCTAAAAGAGTTAATGGTCACTGATTCCAGGGATTAAGAATCAAGAATAAAATGAGGAGACAAGGAACTGATGTAGCATTATAAGTCTTATATTGCTATTTGACTTTTTAAATTATAAACATGTATTATTTTGCGTGTAAATAAAATTTAAATCCAAGAAAGGAAAAGGCTTCTCTTCAAATCAGGTCATAGGATGATGTCCTTAATTTTATTTTTTTTATTTTTTTATTGTTGTTTAAGTAAAATGTCCTTAATTTTAATAAAAACATCTCATATATATTCAATTAGTGTACTGGGTTGAAGTGTGTCCCCCTCAAAAAATGTGTCTGAGTGCTAACCCCCCTGGAACCTGTGAATGTGACCTTACTTGGAAATAGGGTCTTTGCAGATGTAATTAAGTTAAAGATTTTAGGATGAGATCACCCTGGATTCAGGGTGGGCCCAGTGTTCTTACAGGAGACGGGAGGAGGCCATTTGAAGACAAAGGCAGAGACTGGAGTCAGGCAGTGCCAAGCCAAGGAATGTCTACACTCCCTGGAAGAAGAAAAGACAGAGTCTCTCCCAAGATCCTAGAGGGATAACAGCCCTGTTGACACCTTGATTTCGGATTTCTGGCCTCCAGAACTATGAAAGAATAAATTTCAATTTTGTGTTAAATTGTTACACAGATTAGGAATAAAAAAATTAGTATAATTAGCGACAAGACTTTAGAAAACGTGAATTTCAACTGATATCAGGCTGAAGCTGGAAGCCCTCCGCACATCAGCAACACACCCCTGGGGCTCCCAACTCCCATACCCGCCTGGATCCAGGCCCCTTAGTAACTTCCTTAAGAAATAATCTGCAGCCAGAGGGGGGCATGGCCTTGCCCAAGCTGTCCATTTCTTAATTGTGATTCCAATACAAAGCAGAATCCTAAACATATCAGTATGTTTTCATCATTTAAAAATGTATTTTTGAAGCTCTATTTCAAAACAATTTGTTGATGCCACTAACACAACAATTGATTAGCTCTTGAGAATTTAAAAATAATGTATTTTAATGACAAGTGACAGAATGACACAAGAAGGGCTACATTAGAATAACAGGCAGCCTTTCTTTGGTCTTCCCCATCTTCCCCCTTTTTGCCTCTTTCCTTTTCCAGTGTGCTAGGCCCTGCCTCCCCTCAGAGTTTGTCCTTTCCCCTACTGCTGTGTAGACCTGCCCCAGGCCCTGCATCAATGGATTCACAGTCAACAGGACAGCTGCCCTCCACCTCAGACTTAAGACTGTAGTACAACCTGAACTACCAGCTTCCAGAGGATTATCAGCTCTGCCCTGAAGTGAACAAAGAGTGCCTTTAAATGGGGTGAGGGATGGGGAGGTGGAAGAGGGGATAAGAGGGATGACTGATAAGGGGGGCGGGGGGGAAGAGCGCCCTTACACCTTTAATTTTAAATAAGAAACTCAGAAGAAGAAGAAAATGCCAGCTTTCTTTGCCTATAACTTACTGGTTGTTACAAAGAGGAGAAATTATTAGCTAGGACAGTTAATTCCTGAGTCCTTCTCATTAGCTAAGTGAAGGATGTCAAGGGTCCACCTACTGGTTCAGTTTCCAGAGACATCCAAAAGACGACAAAGATCTATCATAGTCCTTTTTGGTTAAAATACTTGAAACACCTGAGATCAAAAAAGCAGGGAGAACACCTTTTATCTCATTCAACTGGGAACATCAGAGGAAGCTGAGCAACATGTGGTACCCTGGCCCAAGAAGATGGAGGGGAGCAGCCGCCACTGCCAGCACTAAAGCTTCACTTGAACACCACAAAACACAAGGGGTGCACTCAGAACAGGACTGGTTGACTCTTTCTTTTTATTATTATTAAAATATAATTCACATACCACAAATTCACTGTTTTAAAGCATATAATTCAGTGGTTTTTAGCATATTCAGAGTTGTGTAACCATCACTGTTCTCTCAGCTCCAGAACATGTTTATCATCCCAAAAGGAAACCCCATACCCATCAGCAGTCACTCTTCATTCCTCTCTGTCCCCCAACCCCTAATAACCACTAGTTTGCTTTCTGTATCTATGAATCTGCCTATTCTGCACATTTCAAGTAAACAGAACCATACAATATGTGGTCTTTATGTCTGGCTTCTTTCACTTAGCATGTTTTCAAGATTCACCCATGTTGTAGCATGAATCAGTACTTCATTCTTTTTTATGGCTGAGTAATATTCCATTGTATGGATATACTTTTTGTTTATCCATTCAACAATTGATGGACACCTCAACATTTGGGTTGTTAGGATGGGTTGATTCTTGAAGCCAGGGGACTATAATGGCCAAGCACACCTTCAGCAGCCAAGCAGCCAGCATTCTGACTGTGCCCCTTCCAGGTCCCTTTTACCCACCCTGTCCAGTCCTCAGCCAGGGTCAGTCTTTCAACAAATGCTCATAAACACCAGTCTGTGCAAGGCTCTGGAATCCAAAGGTGAATGCCAAGGGGCCCGTGCCCTCTGGGAGCTCAGATAGCTTGTTTTGAGGGACCCCCCCCATTAAATAAATCCTCAAAGAGCTTTTGGCGAGAGGAAGCAATCACACATCAGGTAGCTCTCCCAATATCTAAAGCAGCTGATCATTCTTACTACCCAACTTCAGCAAGAACCTTTCAGACCAGTCAATCTTTTACAAGGCAAAAGGCTTAACACCCAGTAGCCTTTGAGTGGTATTGAATAAGCAACATACCCTCTCTAAAACTCAATTCTTCATCTGTGAAATGAACCTAATAATACGACCTCCCTTATAAGTTTATTGTAGGGATTAAATTAGTTCAGGTAAAGCAGAGAGCACATAGTAAGTGCTCCTGGAGTATTAAGGACAAGCTAAACTAGTTCTTCTTGATGCTGTAATTCTAGGCTCTGGGATTCCTGAAATTCTTGACCCAGCTTTGAGTCAAGAAACCACTGAACACTGACCTCAAGATGAAAGGGCTTGTGTAGCAGATGAGCCAGGGAAGAGCAAAACTACTCACCAGCACTCAAATTTTATGTTTAATTAGTCAGCTGTAGAAACAGGCAGAGCCTCTTATTTATAACTATAATAGATCCACCCAGCTTCCACTTCTTGAAAGATGTGGAAGAGAAGTGTCTGCTCAAAAGCTCCCTCCTTTCCTTCACACTCTCATGCTTTTCCAGGTCTTTCCAACACTTACGTATCTTTCCTGGCCTCTCTCCTTCACCCAGTTACCTTCCGCCCTCCAAGGTCCCTTACTGAAAAACAATCAAATGGAACTGAACTTTGCCTGATGACATCCATACAAAGACCAAGTGCATAACGGAGAGACAGACAGACAGAGACAGGAGAGCTCAGTGGAATTATAGGCTAATAATAAAACAGACTGGAAAGCAGATCTCACGACAAAACAGGAAGCAAAAAGCATGGATGACAAAGAAGAGGACCTGCCCTTGGTCAGGACTGCCAAATCTTAGTATCTGGTGTTTTCCTAGTAGGCATTAACACTTGACTTAAATCACAAAATGTTTGTTTATAAGGCTGGCGGGGAGAGCAGAAGCAGGGACCTGCAACCTTCCAAAAAAAGATTGTTAGCTCTTTTTTAAGGGAAACAAGATCTTCCCTTTTCTTCCTACTTCTCAGAAATTCCAGTCTTATAACTGTCTAAAGTGACTCAAAAGCACACAAAAGCAGCTCAGTGATTTGATTCCCCTGGGAGTTTATATTCATGCACCCATTACTGCATGTCTTACTGATGGAAGCATCAGATCTGGACTCAAAAGACCAAGATTCAAATCCCAGCTCTTCCGTGTGTTAGTTACATGACCTCATTCATGTGGGCCACTTCACCTCAGTGAGGTTGTTTGTTTCAAATCTATAAAACAACAGGATACCTAACAAATAACATGCACTTCAGATACGTTAGGTAAAACCAATATTTTAAACATTAAAAATCCATTACCCATCCAGACTTTCTCTCCTATCCTTCTTGGAAGTCTCTAAATTGGTTGCCAACTCAGAAAGCCAGACTAATTCCAGAAATTGGCACTCAACCTGATTTCAGCAGCACTACAAATAAGCACACTTGGAAGAATAGCATCCTCAGGAAAAAAAAGAAATCCATTAGCTTATGATTTTCAAAAGGGTCTTTAAATGAAAAGCAGAAAGGAGGGAAAACTAAGTTTCCTGAGATATACAATGCTTTGCTATACTTAAAATACCTACTGGTGCAATAGTATACACTGAGATTTTATGTCAAAATTTAACTTCCAATAAAAAGCACTCCTTGGACACGTATCCATACTACTTCTTAAGTGACTCTGACCAGTCTCTTAATTCTAAATACTGTCCACATGCTAACTGCTTCCACATGTGCATCTCTGGTCCAGGCCTGTCCCCAGACTTTCCTGATCTAACTGTCCACAACACTGTCACTTGGATTTCTATAGGCATTTCACAACCAACATGAACAAAACTGAGCCTCAACCCTGTTCCTCCTGCAGTCTTCCCCATTTCAATTAATGACAATTCCATTCTTCCAGTTATTCACGCCAAAGACCATGGAGTTGCCCTTGACTCATTTCCTACTCACACTCCACAGCCACAAACCCTGTTGGCTATACTTTAAAATATACCCAGGGCCCAAGCACTCCTGACCACCTCCATCACTACCACCAGGTCCATCCTTCACCTGAAACATGGCAATAGCCTCTGAATGCGTCTCCCTGCTTCTAGCCTTGCTCCGCTTTATCCTTTCTCCATATGGCAACCAGAGTGAGCCTGCTAAAAGGCAGGGTGGATCATGTCCACTTCACTGGTCAAAACCCTTCAAAGGCCCCAACTATATGAGTGAAACCAACATCCTTACAATGGCCTGCAGGGCCCTCCACCACCTGTCCATCTCTCCCCTTACCCTCAACACTTCTCTGACCTCATCCTCCACATCCCCCCTCACTCACATCCCTCCAGCCAGGGACCCCTGGCTGGTCCACAAACTTGCCAGGGGTGATCCTCCTTTAGGGCTGTTGACTTTGGCGTTCCCTCTGCCTGAACCACTATGTCCTTGTTCAGCCACACAGCTCCTTCCCTCACCTTCTTCAGATCTTCACCCAACTGGCACCTTTCTCAGGAAGGCTTCTCTGAGGACCCAAACTCAACATTGCAACCCCAGCCACCATTCCACACCCCACTTCCCTACTTTATTATAATATCGTATCATTTTACTTGGTTGTTTCACTCATTGTGCCTTTCCCCACTAAAATATCCACAAAGGCAGGGATTCTTGCCCTTCTTGTGTACTATATATGTTCCCAGAGTTTAGAATAGCACCGTCCAGTATCATTTTTTAATTATTTTTTATTTATTGACTTTAGAGAGAGAGGGACAGAGGGAGAGAAAGAGAGAATCAACTTGTTGTCCCATTTATTTATGCATTCACTGGTTGATTCTTGTACGTCTTGACCAGGGATCGAATCTGCAACCTTGGCATATCAGGACAACGCTCTAACCAGCTGAGCAACCCGGCCAGGGCCAATGTAATTTTTAATTTTCTAGGAAACACATTTTAAAAGCTAAAGACACAGGTGAATTTAATTTCAATTATATTGTTTAACTCCCCAAAAGTATCATATACAGCATATATTTACCCTGTATTAAAATTATATTTATTATAATATAAAAACATCAATGAGGTTTTATTTTTTCATACTAAGTCTTCAAAATCGGGTGTATACAGTATTTTGTACTAATAGCACACCTCCAGTGCTAGACAGCCCTAGGTGGCTAGTGGCCCGCATACTGGACATCTCAACTCTAGCTCAATGCCTGGCATAGAGTAGGCACTTGCAAACATCCGTTGAATGAAAGAATGTTTTCCCAGGAAGAGGCAGCTATGGTGGAGTAGTTCTCTGAACTTTAATTGCATTCTACATTCACAATTTTGCTGTGATTTATTTACTAGTTTTTCCCTTAAAATAACACATATTTTATACTAGAAAAATACTTTAAAATAAAACTTTGTGTTGCTTCTGTGAATGAAAAGTGTGGGTCTAAAGATAAAAGGCCTGCGCTTCAGTCCCTGCCAAGTCACTCACTAGCAGCTCACTAGCTCTGGACTCTAAAGCAAAGACTTTGCTCAGCCTCAGTTTCTTCACCAGTAGAACAGGGGCAGTACTGACCTTTACAGGCCTGCGGTGAAAATTAAAAGAAAGGTTGATATAAGCCCTTTGTAAATGGGAAAGAGTCAGTAAGTAAAAGAGACTGAGAAGCCCAGTTAAGCCTTTTTTCTCAGGCCTATCATCTTCACATGGCGCGTCTGACAAAAGAACTAGGACTTGGGTTCAAATCCCTTGTCTTCCACTTAAAGCACTGTGACCTTCAGAAACGTGTTTGTTCACCAGTCTTACCAGGTGCCCACAACATGCCAGACACTGGGCTAGGAGCCAAATAAGATATGAATACTGCCCTTGAAGGCTTAGCAGTTCAATAGGGAGAAAGAGACCACTAAACAAGAAATAGCAATAAATTGTTCAAAAATCAACTCATCTCTCTTAGTACTACTTGTTCATTGTGAAATGACAACAACACCTGCCCAACCTAACTCACAGAACAGCTACAAAAATCCATTTTAAATGTTTATCAAACACTTCAAAAACTTGACCTCGTAATACATTAGCAAACTTTTTTTTCCTACTTCTAACATTTTGGGTTCAATATGATGCCCGTTCCTGTGAATGTCCAGTTTGAATGTTCAATCTAGTTACAGAGCATCCATGAAATTCATTTCACTGCTGCAAATTCTAGTAAACACAAAGGAAAAAAGGATAAACAGCTTTTCACAAACGCATTTAATCTCAAAATTATGATCCAGGTCATAGTTGTAGGAGCACAACATGAGACCTCGTGGCCACCCTGCCTAGTTTCAGTGTGTCAAGATAAGCAGTCACATGGTAAGGGAACCTGAATAATTTAGACTGAAGGAGAAAAAGTCATAAAGCAGTCAAAGTAGACACTGTCCAAGGTTTCAGCAGTCACTATAATGCTTACGGTAGGTCATGCTCAAGAGCTTAGGCTAAAAGCCATTTTACGGCCAAAGTGCCCACACTTTTTTTCAGACTAGAAGTTGGTGTGAAAGATGATGATCTGAAGGGCTGGGTCCCCAAGAGGTGGAAACCCTACCCAAGCAGAACCATGTGGGTGTGACGAAAGCAAGAGAAGACTCCGTGATCCCTCCTAAAGTTTCAAAAACTGAATGGGACCGAAATCAAACTCTTGAGTAACAATCATTTCCATAGAAGAAAGAGACTCTCGGCTGGGACTCAGGTATCATTTTCTTGAGTTTTCCTTTTTTCCCTCCATGGCACATGGCCATTCTCAGGAGCCCCCTCCAGTTCAGTCCCAAGTTGCCCCTTCCTCCTGTCTCAACCCTTCCACAGAGGTCACCCTTCTCCATCTCGGTCCCCTAAGCTCCATGCCCCTTCCGGAAAGACTTGAAGTCCGCTGCCGCACCCCTGGATGCCTCTGCGCCCACCTCGGAGCAGCCCCTGGGCAAGGTCCACAGCGCGCCCACTCCGCCTGGGCGGGAGCCGGGACACCCCTCCTCGGAGGCCGGAACAGCGGCGCCAGGCCCCTCCCACAGGAAGCCACAGCCCCCCGGTTCCCCGACCGCACCGCCCACGGCCCACCACAAGCCGCAGCCACCCCAGGCCTGCCCCGCACCTCCGCCTGCCCGCCGAGCCCACCTGCAGACTCTCGCTACCTGCAGGGACCACAGAAGCGGTGCCCAAGTCCTCTCTCACTTCCGCTTTCCACCGCCCTCACTCGGGCCGGGTCACGTGGCCGCGCGCGGTCAACTGACCCGGAAGAGGCTGGCCGCACCCGCAGGTGTGAGCAACTCGGGCCTGCCCGGGGGTCCTTTTCCCCAAGAAGGCTTTCTTATCCTTTGTATGTTTTAAAGTGTAAGCGTTTTCCGTTGGATGGACGGCTCCCGAGCAATCAAATAAATTGCGGACTCGCTAGTACCAGAGGCTTCGTAAGCTCCTTCATCGACCCTGTGGGCGGGTCTATTATTGGCTCCACTTTACAGGTGAGAGGAAGCCATTCAATCAATTCATCAAATATTTATTGAGCTTCTTAGTCGGGTTGCCAGATAAAATACAGGACAACCGGTTAAATTCGAATTTCAGATAAACAACTGTGTAATGTATATGTCCCAAATAGTTCCTGGGACATATATATCTACACTAAAAAAAGTTTATCTGAAAATCAAATTTAACTGGACACCTTGTATTTTTACTTGCTAAATCTGGCAACAGTATGCCTACTATGAGTCAGGCACTGTTCTAGGCTCTAGAAACACAAAACTCAGCTTTTGTGGAGCATCTGTTCATGTAACAAAAAGCAAAAGCAGAAAAGCTTCAAAACCCCTGCCTGAATGGATAAAATGCCCCACACCAAACTAACTCCCATTCTCTCAATCTACAGAATAAATAGAGATTTATGAATTAAAATCAAGATTCTTTGCTGATGGTCTGGACCTTCTAGCTTCAGCAAATGGAATGAAGGCCCAGTTTTCCACCTTTAATCACCATTGATTAAAAGTATTACACATTAGCCATAAGCACTAGGCACTAATTATTGTTATCTTTGAGTCTTTAAGTTTAGAAGGAGTAAAAGCTAAAGTATATATTGTGGTTTTTAAAGTCGTTGCCCCATGCCTCCCCCTTTATTTCTCTCATCTCATCTCCAACTAATCCTCTCCTCAGTACTTCGCTTCAGCCACTCTGGCTGCAGGGCCTTTGGACTTGCTTCTCCGTCTGTCTGGAAAGCTCACCCTCTCATTGCTTTCAGATGTTTGCTCAGTTGTCTCTCTCAGTGAAGCTTTTCCTGATCACCCTATTTACAATCGCAACTCATCCTTCCCCTTCTATAGCTCCCTTCCTGCATATCCCAGTTCCTAAAGCAGTACCCGTCTCATAGGAGGCCTCTTTAAATAATTCGCTGAATGAATAGATTTCATCAACATTTATTGATCACTGAACTCGTTGTAGGTCCTACAGATGAGAATTTTTTTAAAGACACATAAAAATCTGAAATATGTCATCATAAAAGTGCCCCCAAAAAGTTATAAAGTAAATTGACATGTTCGTTTAAGGAAAAGACCCCTAAAACATAGTCCTGGACTTCCAACCTCCTTAAAGAAACTACACAATTAACTATAATGCAAAGCAGAAATAATACAATAACTGCTTATTGAGTGACAGAACTGAAATGTCTTTTTTTAGAAAGACTTTATTACTTTTCGAGAGAGGGAGAGAAACATCAATGTGTGGTTGCCTCTCATGCGCTCCATACCAGGGACCTGACCCACAACCCTGGCATGTGCCCTGGCTGGGAATCAAACCAGTGATCTCTTGGTTCAGAGGCCAGCACTCAATCCACTAAGCCACAGCAGCCAGGGCTGAAATGTCCAAAGTATAGTGAGAAAAAAGAGTTCAGATCTGTCCTTAGGGAAAAATCTCATTTGGATAATCAAGGACCAGTTTACAGAGGAGAAATCGAGCCACTTTTGGAGACTAAGCAGTGATTGGCCGGCAGAATTTTCAGACCAAGGAATAAACAAGGGCAAAGGCAGAGACAAGAAAGTCTGGACATTCCCAGGAAAGTCCAGGGGAATTCTAGGGATACTTATTGATTTCACATAGTGTTTCTTCTACATCAAGTTTTTCTCTCTCCTAACCCACTGTTAAGCATAGAATCTCATAGCATCTACATTTTCCAGTCCTGGAAATGAACTCAGATCTTCACTAGCACGGAAGCAGTACCTTCTCCTTTGTAAAGGGCCTCAAGTGTGAAAGATGACATTATCTCCAAATGAGTTATACATTCTCCTATATGTATTTCAAAATATTGTTGATGTAAACTGTTTAAAGTGACCACAATTTTCCTAATAGTGTTTGAAATTGCTTCACGTTTAAAAAAAACAGCAGCTTCAAAAAGTGGTGTGTCAGAGCTCACTTCACCTCTGAGAGCCTCAGTCCCCAGTCACCCTGTTACCACAGGCACTACCCACAATTCCCCGAACACTTCCTTTGATTTTTGTACCTTGGTGCCTTTGCTCTGCTGATCCTTCAAGACCTGGCTCCAAAGTCATAAACTGTAAAGGTGGCCCTAGTTGCTACACAAAATATCACTTTGTCCATAGCTGTTATATCATCCAATCCATGTTGGTACAAACTAGCTGTCCATACATATTTGTTAAACAAATGAAAGTCCTTCTAAGGCTTTAGGGGACCTACAGACTGTTATAGGGAAGCAGAAAAGAGATGAAAACACTATAAAAATGATCAAAGCTACAGTGTCAAGAATCCTTCCACAGGCATACCTCATTTTCTGGCACTTTGCTTTATTGCACTGCAGTGTTGTATCTTCTACAAATTGAAGGCAGGACCTCCCCAAGAGCAAAAATATTACAATACTTTATTATGACACTGTCTGTCTGTATTCCAGTGCTCTGGAGCTGACCAGCAATATCTCCAGGGTATGCCTGCATATTAATAAGTATCCTTAGTGTTTACCAGAATGGTTCAAAGCCTGAACATTCTTTCACCATTTCCCTAATCAGTGCTTCTCAAGTGTGTCCTCCAGATCAGCAGCATCAGCATCACCTGGACATGCAAAATCTCAGGCCCTGCCTAGACCTACTGAATCAGAAACTGAAGATGAGACCTGTCAATTTGTGTTTGCAAGCTCTCCAGGTGATTCTGAGGCACACTTAAGTTCAAGAACCACTGATCTAGATCATTCTTCTTTATCTTAGGGTTTACAGAATGCTCACTGCCAATTTCAATAAACTTTTTTATTATAGAGTCAAGTTCTGTCCTTCCTTTTTAGGCAACAGGAGTAATCAATTGAAGAAGGAGGAATTAGAGATAGGAATACCAGTACTGAGTGGATTACATTTTCTAGGCATTAGATAAGAACTTGATTAGAGTAATAGGGATAAATGTAGAGGGGACCCAGGCACCACAAACGTTTCAGAAGTGATATCATTAAGATTTAGCAAGAAGAATACAGGTTGAAAGTGAGGGTGGAAATGAAGATGACTGAGATTCTTATCTTGAATGCCTTTGTTGGCATTAGTAAAATGCCAACAAAGTAAAAATTGAAACTCTAACGAGTGAAGAAACTTTAAGCTGGGGTGGGAGAGGTCATTACTTCAGTCATAACCTTCCTCCTGAGTGAAAATGCCAAAAAGCTTTTTGAAGGATATGCCCAGAAGGCTAGCTGGGGAAATAAAAAAGGATTAGATCTAAAGATTTGGGAGATATTCCTATGATGGGATAGATGAAGCCTTGAGGATAGATAATATGGCTGAAGGAAAGAACTTAGAGAAACAAAGGGACGAAGATTATTATGTGGAGGTTGTCCTGTTTGCAAGGCAGAAAAAGAGTCCACTTAGGGAGGGTGAGAAGCCATTCGGGAGGCAGGGGGATCAGGACAGTGAAGTATCACCAAAGTCAGGGAAGGAGAGACAGTCCAGAAAAAGAAGATGGTCAGCAACGTCAAATTGTGCAGAGAAAACGAGAAGGCAAGAAATAAAAAACAAAAAATTGGATATGATGAACTCAAAAATTAGAAACAGCCTTCAGGCCCTGGCTGGGTAGGTCAGTTGGTGAGAGCCTTGTCCCAATATGCCAAGATGGTAGGTTCAGTCTCTGGTCAGGGCATATACAAGAATCAACTAATGAATGCATAAATAAGTGGAACAAAAAAATCAACGTTGTTTTTCTCTTCCCCGGCCCCAATCAATTTAAAAAGAAAAATAGCCCTCAATTGGGCTATTTCAGGCAGGTCAGGTAGGGCAGGAACCAGTCAGTGGCTCTGGAGGTTGAAGAGGCTAAGTGGTAAGAACAGTTGAGAGAGATGGCTAGGGAAGGAAAAGATCTGGGCAATTGCTGAAGGGCAACTGAAGGATTAGTTAAGTGGAATGCATAAATTATAATCCAGGGTTAAGATTGAAGACTTGACAAAAAAGGTTTGTAATAACACAACATCACTGAAGACTGATGACTGAAAACTCAAGTAACATTCCACCAAAAGTCACCAGCATGATTTTGTACTAGGTCAGATCTCCAAATGATGAATCTCAGGTTTCGTAGGGAATTCAGAAATCATCTCATACCCCTTCAGTCCAACTGAATGTGCCTTGCTTAGGAAAGTGAGGTGAAGATATTAAAGTACATAAGACATAGACCCTTGGCCTCAAAATATTCAAAACGAAGTGGGGATATGTAAGCAGTGGTCACTATAGCACAGCGATTTTCAACAGGTGTGCTGTGAGAATTTTTAAAATATGACTTACCTGACTATTTAGTCTGGGGTACTGACCTCTTTTCCCTTAGATTGTCAAATTAAAAAATGACAACAGTCAACAAACACAATAGCTGTCCATTGTGAACAAGTCAAAATTATACCTTTTTTTGGTCAGATCTGCAAAAAATATATTTTTTGCTGTGCCACAGAACTTTAGTAGTTTGTGCCATGAGATGAAAAAGGTTGAAAATCACTGCGATAGCATAATGGTTAAGAAAGTGGCTCCAAGTCGGTTTGTCTGGCTGTTAATCTTGTTACAACTTCTTACTAGCCATGATAGCTGTACTTACTTGTCTTGAGTAGCTATCCCTTGACTGTAAAATAGTACCTATTTTATAGGCTTGAGATCATTAAATTAGGTTATCTGTATTGATTGACTTTTAACAATGAGAATATATACAGATGTTACATTTAAGAGTAGAAAAATGCTCTAAGGCCTGGACGCTGAGACATAGGTCCTTAGGTGTTCCTGCACTGCCGCCCCGCCCCAGGTTCGACCCCGCCCACAGCCCCTGCGTGGGCTGGCGGCGTAGAGCGCGTGCGCCCGGGATAGCCTGAGCCTGGAGATGCGGAGTCGGCCGTCAGGAGGCGGCGCTAAATTGCGGCAGCTCTTAGTCTTTCCCAGAGGCCTCCAGTAGAACCTAGGGGCTGGCGCAAGCGCACTCCGGGATTGTCTGGTTAAGATGGCGCCTGTGGAGCACGTTGTGGCGGACGCTGGGGCTTTCCTGCGGGACGCGGCTTTGCAGGTACGAGGCGTTAGGGTGGGAGGAGTAGGGTCTGAGCTGGCAGCCCCTGCAAGGAGCGCGGGAGATTGGTGGGTGTGACGACCTGGACCGGTCTCTCGTAGGACATTGGGAAGAACATCTATACCATCCGGGATGTAGTCAGTGAGATTCGGGACAAGGCCACGCGCAGGCGACTTGCTGTCCTGCCCTACGAGCTGCGTTTCAAGGAGCCCTACCCGGAATACGTGCGGCTGGGTGAGTGCAAAGCTGGATCCCAGGGTGCAGATGCGACCGGCTCCGGGTGCGAGTCGGGGGTCTGGCTACTTTATCAACAGTTGATTTAGAAACTTCACGTTCTATGGAGAATGTGATGGAAAAGAAGCTTCCTGAGTCAGGAGTCAGCCTTGCCAGTCACTAGCTTTATACCCTTGGGTGTATCACCCAGACTCTCTAGGCTTCGATTGCCTCATCTGTAAAGCAGGAGTAATAATAATACCTACCTCAGAAGTTGCTGGGAGGACTAAATGACGACTGTCACTCAGCTTAGTGTCTAGCACTTTGCAAGCATCCATTAAATCTGTTTGGGTTAAAAATAGAAGAGCCCAGTGCAAACTCGATCACTAACTCTGCATGATGTTGCAGAAGTGAAGGGAACCAGATTTGCTAAAGTAATTGTGGTGATAGAAATGTATTGGCCTCAGAAGCTACTGAGGTGGTCCATTCTATCCTAGCACAGTGTAAAAAAAAAAAGGAAGAGCCAGATTGTTACTCTTGCCCATTTCTTTTCAGTAGGTCAGAGTGATAATTGTTTTGGATGTGGAGGCCAGCTTCAAATCAAAAAAGTGGGGGTGGGGGTGGGAATGGCTCTTGGCTTTACATTAGTCCTGAAAAAAAACTAAACAGTTATCACTTGACTTAGCATTGTTCTCTTGGGGATCAAGGTGATGATGCTCAGGTGCCCAGGAAAGGTCCTAGGTGATTGGCAGTGTCTTCAGGATTTGCAAGCTGACAGTGGAGCTGTTGGCTACATTATTAGTTTGTGACTTCTGTAGCTTTCTCTACCAACTTACTGTGAAATCTTTGACAAGTCACTTAATCTTTCTGCGGAAGTACTAATAGTATTTACTTAAGGGGATTTGATTGAGGGTTGAAATGAAAAGCTTTTAACAGTGCCCAATGGAATTGCTCTGTTAATATCTGCTTTTTAGAAAATGTGAGCAGTATAGTTACTATTGCATATGGCAGTGTACCACAAGACATCTTTCTATTAATGTGTCAGAAAATTTTACTATACACATTTATCAATGATGTCTCAGGAGAATAAGAGTAGTAACAGCTGGCATTTACTATGTGGTAAACATGGCAGGTGTTTGTTTCATACATAGAAACTTCAATATTTGTTACAAAGCAACCAGCAATTTTGTTTTATCATACACTACAACAGTTATCGGTTGGATTAACTTTCCATCACATTTTAGAATCTAATCTGTGCTGTTAATATGGATTGTTAAAATAAGATAATTTCAGAACTGGGAAGGAAGAAACTTATTCTGACATAATACCAAAACTTACCATAGATAAAGACCTTATCTGCAAATATTACGCTAACTTTGAATGACTTTCCTTTAACTTGTTCTCATGTTCCTTCATCTGTACTCGATAAGGATATCACAGTAAGCCTAATTGTCGTGAATCTCTGGTAGAAAATACAAATGTCAGCTATGATTAGAAAAAGATGAGGCAATAGATGATAGTGTTAAGAGAGGTTTTTCTTGGCATATTGATCCTAACTTCCTTTCATGCTTTCATTATGATTATCTAAGGTCGTATGACTTTTTGCCTCTATCTGAAGTTGAGAATCTTTTGTTTTCAGTGACTGAGTTTTCAAAGAAAACTGGAGACTATGCCAGCCTCTCTGCCACAGATATCCAGGTCCTGGCACTTACCTACCAGTTGGAAGCAGAGTTTGTTGGGGTGTCACACTTAAAACAAGAACCAGAAAAGGTAAATCGGGGGGATTGATCATTTTGTTTGAACTTTGTTATGGGAGTAGCAGATACACAGAAGTAGAGGGAATTGTGTAATGGACTCAGGGTCCCCGTCATCAGTCTGCTTCCACAGTTAACAACTTGTGATCTTTCCATTTCCATCTCTGCTGACCCACCAGGCCTTTTGAACTCAGACATTCTGTTTCACTGATGGATACTTCGCAGTGCATCTCTTAAAAAGTAACCACGAGATCATTATTATACCTATACAGTACTACTACTGCTAACTCCCTAATACTGCCCTGGACTGAGCGCCGGCCTGCAAACCAAAAGGTTGCTGGTCCATTCCCAGTCAGGGCACATGCCTGGGTTGTGGGCCAGGTTCCCAGTTGGGGGCACTTAAAAGGCAAGCACACATTGATATTTCTCTCCCTTTCACCCTCCCTTCCTTCTCTTTAAAAATAAATAAAATCTTTTAAAAAAATAATTCCCTACTATTGTCAAATAACCAATTAGTGTTCACGTTTCCAAATTTTATAAAATTTTAAAAAGTTTATTTGCTTGGGTCAGGATCCAAATAAGGGTCATACATTGCAAGTAGCAAATGTGTGTCAGCCTTTTGATCTGTACGATCTTGGGAAGATTGGTTAAATTTGAAAAATGAAGAGTAAGAATCAACTATTTGTCTTTTTTTTTTTTTTTGTAGAAACAATTCTTTCCAGAAGAACACTAAGTGCTTGCCTTTTTTTGTTTTTTTTGTGTTTTTTTTGTAACTCTTGATATCTTCAGAATTCTAGATTCCTGTTGGACTTTTAGGGACTTGCCCACCTTAGCTGGGTTGAAGAGACTAATGGATTTGTGCCTCGGCCCCATGGGCTGTTTCCAGGCCAGAGGATTTTGGAAGCCGAATAATTAACCTTATAATAATTAATTTCAAATAGTGTTGACAAAGAATTGCATCATTTCCTCTGTCTTAACTCACCAAAACCATGGTGGACTCACATTCCTATACTCACTGGAACTGCCTACAGCTTGTTTTCAGCTAGGTTTAGAGTCCTTCAGTCCACAAAATCTAAAAGCAATACCTCGGATACAGACTTCTGTGTGTCAGTGGAATGTCTGGGGGGAGCGGGGATGGAATAGTTGTACATGAACTGACTCTGGCTGGTAGCCATCTGTTCCTTATTCTTACAGATTGCCTTTTCCTGCAGCCTTTTGGGTAGGAGTTAGGTATTTTTTATCAGAAGCTTTAAAACAGTCTGTCTTTTCACCCAGCAATTCCACTCTTAGGCACTTATCCTAAGGATGCTTCCAAGCTTTATAGATGATGGTGTTCATTACAGCTTTATGTATAAAAACAAAAAGATGTCCCAAAGTGGTTATTTTGTAGTGGAATCAGCGAATAATTCTTTATATAGTCATGCGTTGCATGTCATTTCAGTCCATGACGGACCACATGTACCACGGCACGTGCTGTATAGCCTGGGTGTGCAATAGTCTAGACCGCCCCAGGTTATGTGAGTGCACTCCGTGACCCATCTTCCAGAATATACCCCTCTCTTTAAGTGGCATGTGACTATGTATTTTCCAGTTTTTTTAAATATTGAGTATCTTTTACTTAAATAACTGAGGGAAAATAATTTCTCTCTTTTTTTTCCAAATTATAAGAGAAAGTTTATTTAGAAAGTTAAAAGGGTAGAAGAAGTGAGCTAGCTGGGCTGCGTAGGCCCAGGAAACAAGGTACAGAGGCAGAAGAAGGGCCCTTGGAGCTTAGGAGAGAGAAAGGCAAAGGTAAGGTGCCTGGAGGAAGGGAGAGGCGTAGGCGTGCTCCTGAGAGGGAGCACCTGTTTTGTTTTAATTTACCACATTGAATTTTCAAAGCATATTTCTTTGCTTAAAGCTCTCACTTTTCTTTTTACAGGTTAAAGTGAGCTCATCGATTCAGCATCCCGAAACTCCTCTACACATTTCTGGCTTCCATCTGCCCTCAAAGGTAATTCCTTAGAGAAATCATTGTATCGTGCCCTTTCTGTTACAGGTTAGATCTCCACATGTTTGCAGTGAACCAGATTTACCTAGACTGATGTCACAGTTTGTCCAGCCCTGTCTGATCTGACTTATGTATCCTGTATTACTTCATCTGTAACCCTCTAATGTGCAGGTATTAAAATTATTATTCATTTAACCGCAGCCTAAACCCCCACAAGAAAGAGTAGAACACAAACACCCAGATGGTGAGCCTGAGGACCTCGAATTCAGTTCCTTCATGTTCTGGAGAAACCCTTTGCCTAATATTGATGATGACCTGCTGGAGCTGCTGGTAAGGTGGTTCTCTACTGTCTCCTGCTGGTGACAACACACTAGCTCCCCCTGCTGTTCCCTGTGGGCTGGGAGTTTGTGAATTCTGTTATGTATGTTTCAGATTGAGGAAGGTGAAGATGTTGCAAGTGAGGAGGAGAAGGAAGAGAATGGATTTGAAGAAAGCAAAGATGAAGATAGTGATGACAATGAGGGGTGGATAACCCCCAGCAACATCAAGCAGATCCAGCGGGATTTGGAACAGTGCACCATCCCAAAGGATGTGCGGGTCGGCTGTGTGACTACAGACTTTGCCATGCAGGTGAGTGGAATGGGCATCAGTTAGCCCTGAGCTTAGTGTCATACCTGTCACAGGCAGTGGTCCCTCAGAGGTTTGGGGGCATGTGTAGAGCTATTGCGTATTGCCTGTGCTCTTTGGTAATTTTTCATCTGCTTGGAGGCTAGAGAATCATAGTGACAAAATGTATGTAGGATATTCAAATTTTAATGTTGACTATTCATAATATATTGATGCTTTTCTTTCAGGGTGTGTTCTTTTCTCAATTAAGTACTTAAAGAAAATAGGGTTTCCAGCCCAGAAATGAGTGTATTTGCTCTGACAAAGTAAATGTCTCTGTTAAAGAGAGATTGCTAACGAGGGGCTGTAGTGGAATGATGAGCACAGACCCCATCACCGAGATAAACCTGTGTCCTTGTCCTAGTTTGCATGTCTTGAGAGTTTTCCTAAGCTTCCCTTCCCTTAGCAGAAGCCCTTTGGGAGCCCAACCAGGGTTTGTGAAGTTCTTTAACTGTAATTACACAGATGTTAAAAGAAAATTGAATTGTGCTCTGAGTTCAGTTCTGCATTAACTTGTTGGTGGCAGAATGTTCTGCTCCAGATGGGGCTGCACGTGCTGGCAGTGAACGGCATGCTGATCCGGGAGGCCCGGAGCCACATCTTGCGCTGCCACGGCTGTTTCAGGTAAGTCACTGATCATCGGGGCCAGCTCCTGCTACTCAGCACTCCTCTCTTCTGTCCCTTCCCCGCACTTCCTGAAGGAGAGCCTCGCCTTGTATAATACCTCATTCGTGTGTATCCCTCGTCCCACCCAAGAAATCGAGGGAGACCTTTTTGGTCCTTATCTTTGTGGCAAAGGGTTCAGGGTGTGGGTTCTGGAGCAAAGAGCACCCCTTTTGATAAGTACTGAAATGTGTGCGGATGGAACGATGCCTGGGATTTGCTCTGAACTAATGCACCGGTGGGAGGTCCACCAGAGGGCTTTAGTGGGTAAGAAAAAGACAAGGCGTTGCTATCTGCTCTCACCGCCCACACATATTCAACAATAGCAGCTTTTGTATTTCCTGTATAATTTGTTAATAGATTCTTGGCATCTCCAGAACTACCTCTTGGCTTAATGCCTAGGCTCACGTTTGGGGACATAGCATTTAGAGTTCTAATAATGTGCCCCTTGAGAAAGTACAGTGACATTAGGAGCATTTATTCTGGAACCAGACTCTGCGGGTTTGTAGCTGCCCTTACAAGCTCTGTCACCTTCAGTAAGCTACGTTACCTTGCCTCAGTTTCCCCATCTGTACATTGAAGATAGTGGCAACCCCAGAGGCTTGTTTTCATGTGAAACTTGCAGACTAATGGCTGACAAGTCAGTAAGGGTTCGTTACTAATGCAACAGTATGCTCAGGTTTCATAGCATACTTGCTCGCTGCATCTTTGCCTTTGCCTCTGAGAAATGCAGCGGCAATTTGCTTATATTGTCAGCGTGAGGCCAGGTGGCCTTGGTCTCTGACATGTGCAATGCATTGTAGGCTTTCCCCAGTTGCTGTCCTTTCCTCCCGAGTCCTGGAGTAACCTTGTGCTCTGGGGACAGGGCTTGCTGCCCGTGGCTCCAGTACAGAGCGTCCCCTTTAATGTCCCCAGGACAACATCTGACATGAGCCGAGTGTTCTGTTCCCATTGCGGAAACAAGACCCTGAAGAAAGTGTCTGTGACTGTCAGCGACGATGGAACTCTGCACATGCACTTCTCCCGCAACCCTAAGGTGCTGAATCCGCGGGGCCTCCGGGTGAGTGGCTGGGCTCATCCTCCGACAGCAGGGAGGGGCTGAGCCTGGGAAAGTGACACCTCTTAGCACCAGCATCGATATGAATGGAGGTCAGAAAAAATTCTCGTGGTCTCTCCAAGGTAGTTCCTGACTGTCTGTAATCTAGGTGTGGAGACAGATGGGGGAAGTGCACGACAGAGCCCCCACGGGAGGCTTTAGAGGAGTTTGTGGTGTAATGAGAAGTACCCAGTGATTCCAGGCATTGAATGGTGAGGGCCAAATGAACGTGGAATCACAGAGGTAGGTCACGGACAGTCTGGTGGTAGGATTTGTGCAGGTGTTTGAGGATGGGCAGAACTTCCAGAAGCTTCATGGACTGGACAGATAGAGGGGTTAAGTGCTCAGCACCAAAGAAAGGCCTGGGCTGGATACACAGCAGCCATACATTTGTTTTGAGGAATCTGGAGAGAAGGGTGGAGACAGAATGACTGAGAGTGTAACCAACCAGGCACTGATGTGTGAGAATTCTTCACAGTTTTCTATTTTGAAATAATTTTAGATTTGTAAAGAAGTTGCAAAAACAGTACAAATAATTCCCATCTACCCATCACTTAGACTTCCCTATGTTCATCTTCTACCACATTTGCTTTATCATGTCATACAGTAGTAGTCCCCCTTATTTGCGGTTTTGTGTACTGCAGATTCAGTTACCCATAGTCCACTGCAGTCTGGAAATATTAAATGGAAATTCCAGAAGTAAACAATCTATAAGTTGTGCACCATTCTGAGCAACATGCTGCAATCTCACACTGCATACGCTCCCTGCCATTAGTCACTCAACGGGCTCAGTCAGTAGATCAGCATCACAGGGCTTGTGTTCGAGTCACCCTTACAGTAGCCTCACACCACCTAGCATGCCCGCACCCCATCCCTCACCACGTCACTCCTCACGTAGGCATTATTCCGTCTCAGTGTCACGAGAGAATGGTAAGCACCGTACAGTAAGATATTTTGAGAGACAGTCACATAACTTTTATTACAGTCTACTGTTATAATAGTTCTATATCATTTTTAGTTACTGTTAATCTCTAATTTTTACATTAAACTTTATCATAGATATGTATGTATAGGAAAAACAGCATAAATAGAGTTTGCTATTATCTGTAGTTTCAGGCCTCTGCAAGGGGTCTTGGAACGTGTCCCCGTGTGCTCTGTGTGTGTCCTCAGCCATCTGGGGTCCATGATCCTTTGCCCCTAGCTACATTAGTATTTCCTGAGACAAGGATACTGTCTTATGTGACTGTAGTATAATAAAATCAAGAAGTTAGAACATTGCTGCAATCTAATCTGTGGACTGTATTTAAACTTGACCATAAATTTCCCCTGTAGCAAAAAAAGGGGTTTTTTGTGTTTTTGTTTGTTTGTTTTTTGGTCCAGGACCCAATCTAGGATCACACATTGCATTTAGTTGTCACGTCTCTTTAGTCATTTTTCAGTTGAAGTGGTTTTTCAAATCTTTGGTCTGTCATGACCTTGACATTTTTGAAGAGTATAGGCAAGTTATTTGTAGAATGTCCCTTACTTTGGGTTTGTCTAGTATTTTTCCTCATGGTTAGACTCAGGCTGTGCTTTTTTTGGCAGAAACACTAGAAGTAATGTGTCCTCAGTGCATCATGTCAGGAGGTAGATGATAATTAGTTGCCCAGTTTACTTGGTAATCAAAACCAGGAAGTTGCCCTGGCTGACGTGGCTCAGTGGATTGAGCTCCAGCCTGCAAACCTAAAGGTCACCGGTTCAATTCCCGATCAGGGCACATGCCTGGGTTGCAGGTCAGGTCCCCAGTTGGGGGTGTGTGAGAGGCAATGGACCAATGTATCTCTTACACATCAATGTTTCTTTTCCTTCCCCTCTCTATAAATAAATAAAATAAATTCTTTAAAAATAAAACTTGAAGAACCATTCAATGGACTGCTCCTCTGTAAAAAAAAAACAACAAAAAGTTAACATTGCTGCAATACTACTATCTAGTCAACGTGGACCATGTTCAAACTTTGCCACAGACTTCCTATAAAGTTATTTGTGACAAGTAACTTATGAAAAGATACTCTAATGCTGTGTAAATACTGTTTTTTGTCAAACTTTAACTCACGGCTAAAGTTACTTGAATCAATTTGTACAGTGATGGTTGCCCAGTGGTGATTTTCTAATTTCATTATTCTTTCTGTATTCATTACTTGGGATTCTGCTGTAAAGAGGAATTTTCCCTGTTAATGTGTTTATTTATATGAGTGTAGTCTTGTGGGTTTTTGTTTTAGTCTGTAGGCTGTGATCCTTTATCGTCATTAGTTATTTAGATGCTCAAGCTGTTCATGGAGGCCCGTCAAGTGGGATCTGTGCCCTTTTGATGTGTCCCAATTATTTAAACTCTTTCTTTCTTTCTGGCACAGCAAGGTGTTCCAATTCTCGTCATACTGCCTCTGTCCTGGAGTTGGCCCTTTCTCTGAGCAGCTCTGGGGCACCTTTATGGGGAATGGGTTTTAGAAGCAAAGATCTAGGCACTGGGTGTGCTCATTGTGCTAGGGTGTCATCAATTCTCAGCCCACAGTGGACAGATGATAAATGTGTACATGTGCATATAAATACACACGTGTATTAAACATTGAATTTATAACTTCAATTTCAAGTCAACAACATAGAGTTCCTTCTAGGCCCCTCATACTCATGACACCCTTATTAACACCATTTTCCCTGTTTATTTGTTCAACACTAGAATATATGTCATTGCTTCAGAATTGCTAATATATACCGTTGTAGAAATGGTCCTTTACTGGAGTTTTTATTTATATAATTTTTCCTGTCTTTAGCTGAGGGTATATAGTCATAATGCTCTGTTGGGTTTTCCATCTGTGAGTGGAGGTGAGGGTCAAGTGGGAAGATGCATGTCATGGGCTTAGTGCGTAGTAGGCAGTTAATGAGAGATTCCATTGATGTCATTGCTTGCACCCAGAGTTGTCATGAGCTTGATGTCAATAGGGTCTGACTTGTATGAATTGGATCACCATCCTTCTAATGGCCTCTCTTTGTCTTGTTTGCAGTATTCACTTCCCACCCCCAAAGGGGGCAAATATGCTGTCAACCCTCATCTGACTGAGGACCAGCGCTTCCCTCAGCTACGACTCTCCCGCAAAGCCCGGCAGAAAACTGATGTGTTTGCCCCTGACTACATAGCTGGGCTGTCTCCCTTTGCAGAAAACGACATCTCCAGCCGGTCAGCCATCCTGCAGGTCCGAGACAACACTTTAGGAGCCGGAAGGAGACGGTTAAATCCCAATGCTTCCAGAAAGAAGTTTGTGAAGAAAAGGTGAAGTGCTAGGTCTGCAGGCAAACTGGACAGCTGCTGCAGCTGCCGAGGAGTTCTGGTATTGCATTCCCCCAACTGTGCCAGTTCCAGAACCATCTGGATGGAAAGAACAGACCCGGCTTCTGCTTCACGACTTCTGTGGAGGGTTGGGTTGGGTCTCTGGTTGCACTTGGCTGTGCCTTGGCCTGTGAGCACCCAGAGAGCCGGGGTTCCTGCCATGTTGAGGGGAATTTGATGAAAACAAACAGTGCAGTGGAGTAAATCTTCAACATTGAATGAGGGGAACTTCCAAGTGATGATATTTTTCTAATAAATGTGGTTGCAAGCTTCTGTGCACTTTTGTTAAATAGGCCAGAATTTTTTTTCTTAGGGAATTTGAAGGCTAACACAAAGTATACACGAAGATCAAGCATTTAGATTGCTCTTTTTTACAAGGCAATAATACTATTTGTTATAATAAAACTAAGCGCTGCCATATTTTCTCTCTCTTTAATTTGAAAACATCTCCGTCATTCAGGAAAGTTCACCATTGTGAGCTCCCATAGAGCCTTTCACCAAGATTCACTCGCCAGCATTTCTTCTCACTTGCTTTTTTATCTTTGTGTGCACCCAAGTACACAAAGGATCTCCTAGGAAAAGGGTGTTCTTTTATGTGACCACAGTACCGTGATCAGATTCTGGAATTTTGATACATTATTGTTACACAGTATGTAACAATTCACATTTACTAAATTGTCCCAATATTGTTCCTTGTAGTGTTGCCCCCAATTCTAAAGTGTCTCAGCCTTTGTCTTTTGTGAAATTGACTTTTAAATAGTGCAAGCCAGGTTTTTAAAATGTCCCTCCTCTTGGATGTGACAGATTGTTTCCTCAGTTGCACTGAGGTGGTTGCAGTGGGCAGGGATGCTGCGTGGGTGATACTGAGGTCCTCAGCACAGCGCACTGAGTGATGCCAACTTTGATTACTTGGTAAGTGAACCTTCTGAGGCCTAGTGTCTCTAGTTCTTTGTGTTGGCAGTGTGCACAGTTCCTTAAATTAGGAGTTTTTTCCTGTATGGTAATCTTATCCATTATATAATATTCTTTTGGTTCAAATTCAATTAAGGTTTTTCTTGTTCTATTTTTTTTAATATGAAAAGTTCCAAAAGTTAAAACTAAAGTCATAACAATGTATGCTGAGCTAGATGCCATTCCCTCCCCTCCCATTTCTTCTTAACGTCTATAAATCTGTCATTTGTTTCTGATTTATCCTTTTGATTTGCAAAAATAATGTGGATGTGTTACATTCCTTTTTTCTCCCAGTAAAGCAGTAAACTATTTTTCCCCACTGGATGGCACTCCATGTCAGCTCAGAGATCTACCTTATTCTTTTTACCAGCTGCCTAGTACTCAGTTGTAAAAAGCTACCAATTTAAGCACTTAAACATATTACAGGGTCTGTGTTAAGTATTTCATCTACGTTAGCCCATTTAATCTACAGAACATGGTTTTAAGCTGCTGGAACTGTTATCTCCAGCTGTCTTGAACTACAAGAGGTTAAGTGACTTGTCCAAAGCTTGGTTCATCTGTGCATTTATGTAGCAAACGTACCGGTTGAGATCATAGAAAATGGGCTGAACACTTCGTGTCTCCCTCATCCACCATCTTTGTGAAATCCATACTTGGGTGCCACCTAATGGGGCAACTAGAGCCCACCCTGCGTGCTGGAGGAGAGGTGAGTGGTGGCTAGAGTCTGGTGAGAGTTCTGCCCCTGCCATCTCTCCTCATACTCTATCATGTCAAACACAGAAAAGCAAGGAGTAACATGTAACACTCATGTACCCTAAACTCAGCCTTGCCACGTCAACATTTCACCATTTACTTCAAATTAAATAAAACACTTAAGTTTAAAAAAAGAAAAGGTTTGCCCTGGCTGGTGTGACTCAGTGGACTGAGTGCCAGCCTGTGAACCTAAAGGTTGCTGGTTCAGTTCCCAGTTGGCACATGCCTGGGTTGCAGGCCAGGTCCCCAGCTGGGGGCATGAGAGGCAACCAGTTGATGTATCTTTTGCACATTGGTGTTTCTCACCCTCTCTTCCTCTCCATCTCTCTAAAAGTAAAATCTTTAAAAATAAAATTTAAAAAGCTTTGTAAAGAAAAAAGCTTGTTGCAACTACCCGACTCCACCACCGCGGCACAAATGTGCACCAGACTTAAGTGAATGAAAGGTCTGAGGTGACAGCTATCAGTGCTCCAGTCGCTGTGGTTCGCCAGTCCAGGCAATTGTGTGATCTGGCCACCTCCTGCTCAAACTCTCCATCTTTCTCCCCCTTCTCCCCACTTTCTTCCTACCACCATTTGACATATTTGTTGCCTCTCCAGTTATTATGGCCACATAAATATTACCCCAAAACTTAGTGCTTGAAACCACCACTTACTTTGCATACAGATTCTATGGGTCAAAGTCAGCTTGTATGGCAGACTTGAAAAGGGGAAGGGGTAGCGGAAGAGGGCTATATTTATCTGAAGACTCATTCACCCAAATGTCTGGTGGTTGACAAATGGCTGTAGACTGAGACCTTAGCTGAAGCTGTCAGCCATAACACACAAGTGTAGACTCTTCCTAGAACTTGGGCTTTATAGCACGGTTGCTGGGTTCCAAGGTCAAGTATCCTGAGAGAGATCTGCAAGGGTGTTCAACCCACCGCCCAAGGGCAGCACTCGGCTCAGAATGGCTATGAACGCAACCCAACACAAAATCGTAAATTTACTTAAAACCTGTTTGTTGCTCATCAGTTTTCGTTTGTGTATTGAATGTGTGGCCCAGAGACGCCAAACGCTTGGACACCCCTGGCAGAGTCCTGTCATTTCCTGACCTAGTGTTGGAAGTCATGCAGCACCACTTCTGCTGTGGTCTGTGGGTGAGGCAGTCACAAAATCCGGCCCACGTTAAAGGGAAGGAGAATTTGATTGCACATTTTGTTGGGAGTGGTATCAAGGCTTTAGAAAAGCAGGCAGAGATCGAAAACACGGCTATGGCAGTTTTTAGAAAAGACAATCTGCTCCTTGGCCCATCTCCCACTATTAGAAGTACAGCTTCTTGTGGAGAGGGCTTTATTTTGTTTAGCGATCTATCTTCACCACATAGAACAGTGCCTGGAACTTGGTAAGTGCTCAGTAAATATTTATTAGGGTGTAATAGAAAGATGCTAATAATCTGCCTGTTCCACGTACACATACACACAACACCCTAAATTATGTAGACAGGAATGACTACACAGAAATAAATGGGCTGTTTTATATTTTGTAGCCATATTTTAAAAATAAGGATAACATTTCCACTAAAAACATCTAAAATTCTAACACAATTATTTTAATTAAATGTGACAAATGACATGATGTTACTTGTCTGCAGTGAAATCTTTCATCTGGGGTTTAGTAGTGGAAAGAGAGAAAAACTCTGATCAAATATACTTAACTTGATTTTTGAGAATACAAACATAAGGAACACTTGTTTAGGTAATAAATTGTACTTGAAAGCTTGGATTGCCGGTTCAGGATATTCAGAACTCATATTTAACCCATATCCTGCTGGCAGACATTCCTTGATTGTCACTTTTAATGAGGTGATAACTCTGCACTGCCATCTTTAATATCCCACACAGGGAATAGAACAACGTTACTGGCATTTCCCCGGCACCCCCCCGTGTAAGCTGTGCCACCGTAATTCACAGCCAGGCAGCCTATGCAAAACTTGGACATCTAGAATAGCCCTCGATCATTAGCTGTTTTTCACCCCAGTCCATACAGATAGGAAGACAGAGTGGAAATGTCGAGTATGTCAGATCACTGTGTTTGTGTGCTTATGTATTAGAGGTAAATTCTCACAAATGATGAGACTAATTCTGTGACCCCCAATCATGAGGAAGGGTGGTGCATATTTACTAACAGCTGCTTAGATCTCTTCAAACGTTGAGAACTGGGTATTTATCTCTCTACACCCTTCATGAAGCTTGGTGCCTGGGACTTGAATGATGCTTAAGAATTGCTCGTGGAATTGAATGCATAACTCAGACCAGTTTGGAGAAAACAGTCAAGAGGCAGAAAGTGCTTTTTCCTTTTCTTTTAGTTTGCTCTTGGCAATGACAAATGAGTTCCCCCTCCTGAAGGTGTTCATGCAAAAGCTGAGGAGTTACTAGTGGGCCGAAAAGGACCAAGCACTGAAAGTGGGGCTCTACTATTCCTTAAATTTTGATGTGATCTGACACCAAAACCCAATTTGCTATATCAGATAAAATCTCTTCACAACAAATGCATGCCATTTCAAGAGAAATTTCAGCTTAACCACATGGTTAAGCCCAAAAGAGGATGACCTACTTGACATTCTACATAACATAAGTTCAGGCAGAACACACAGGACCACAGGAAACCCAACAGAACGGAGCATGTGCTGTGCAACAGGGACAGTGGTAGTGAGACAGCACGGCAAGACAGGATGGGGTTTACAGTGGGGGAATCATTTCTCCCCTAATCCCAAGGACCCACTCCCTCCAGGGATACTTGGCTGGTAGCCACGGGAACCACAGAGGACAACAGATGCCCAGGTCCCCAGACAGGCCCCAGTGTGGCTCTGAGCTGTTGTAGTGAGTCTGTTTTCCCTGTCCACAGCTCAGGGAAAAGCAAGAGGGCTTTGGGGACTTCTGGTGCAAAAAAGCAACCACACATGTGGATACGGTACCTTAGCAGGTGACTAATGAGGCTGTTTGTGTTCTTTCAAAAGGAGTGGGGGTTCTCCTGAGGGTTCTCCTACCCCTGCTTTTTGTTTCTAGATAATGAAGACTATCAACAGAGCTTCCTACAGCTCCGTGGTGCTGGCCTGCTTCCTGGATCCAGGGGAGGCCTTGAGGACACTGTTTCAGTTGATACACGATGCCTGGGACGTGTATACTCCTAGGACAAAGGCCTGCACAGATCAGACCATGGTCGTTGGACAATCTTAAACTGACAGCAGATTAAAGCTGGAGCTGGAGGGACTTTTAAGATCATGCAGCCCAAACCCAGATTTTTAAACATGAGGCAACCAAGGCTCAGAGAGAAGAGCATTAGCAACTGACCTGGAGCTAGACTCAAGAATTCTGATAGCAAGTAATGGCTGGGAGCGGGCTCTGGAGTTCGAGGGCCTGAGTTCAAATTCTGCACGACACAATTGAATAGCTCTATAGCCACGGATAAGTCACACAACTGCCTGGTGCATCAGCTCCCTTATCTGTAAAGTGATCCTTTTATTCCTTACCTCACGTCATACTAAAAAACTATTACAAAGTGGGCCCAGGCCAGTGTGGCTCGGTTGGTTGGAGCGTCGTCTGTACACCAAAATGTTGTGGGTTCGATCCCCGGTTGGGAACCCTCTCTCCCATAGGTGTTTCTCTCCCTCTTTCTCTCTCTCTCTGCCCCCCTTTCTCTCTGTCTAAAAGCAACAACAATAGCAAAAACGTCCTCAGGTGAGGATTAAAAAAAAACCTACTATAAAGTGGATCAAAAACCTAAATATAAGAGCTAAAACTATAAAAGTGTTAGACAAAAACACAGGTATAAATCTTCATGATCTTGGGTTAGGCAATAATTTCTTAGCTATGACACCAAAAGCACAAGCAATAAGAGAAAAGTTTGGTAAGTGAGACTTCATAAAAATTTACAACTTACATGATTCCAAAGGCACCAGTAAGAAAGGGAAAGTGAATAGGAGAAAATATTTATAAATCATATATCTGATAAGGAACTTCTATAAAAAAACCCTTACACCTCAATGATAAAAATACAAATAACCCAATTTTAAAATGTGCAAAGGATTTGAATAAACATTTCTCCAAACATGTATGTAAACGGCAACATGAGATGTTCAGTATCACTAGTCATTAGGGAAAAGCAACTGAAAACCACAATGAAATACCACTTCGCACACATAGGACGGCCATAATAAGTAAGACAGACAATAAAAAGTGTTAGTGAGGAGAATTTAAAACCTTCAAACATTGCTGGTAGTAATGTAAAATGGTATAGCTACCTTGGAAAACAGTTTGGCAGTTTCTCAAATGTTACACATAGTTACCAGCAATTCTACTTCTAGGAATCTACCCCAGAGAAAGAAATACCTATGTCCACATAGAAATTTGCATACAAATGTTCACAAAAGCACTCATTATTCAGAATAGCCAAAAGTAGAAACAATGCAAATATCCATCAACTGGTAAGTGGATAAACCACATTTTGTTTATCCATACAGTGGAATATCATTCAGTCATAAAAAGGTACCACATACTGACACATGCCACAACATGTATGAAGCTTAAAACATAATGCTAAGTGAGAAGAAGATGATCACAAAAGACCACACAAAGTGTGATACCATTTATAGGAGCTGTCCAGAGGGGACAAACCCAGAGACAGAATAGGTAGTGGTGGGGACAGGCGGGCGGAATGAAGAGTGGTTGCTAATGGTACCAGGTTTCTTTTGGGGGGATGAAAATGTCCTCAGATTAGATGACTGTGATCGTTGTGAAACTCTGCACATCTGCTGAAAGACACTGTATTGTTCACTTTCAATGGGCAAGTTTTATGGCTTGTATATTTCAACAAACCTTTTAAGGTTGCGGGCCAGGCCCCCAGTTGAGGGCGTGTAAGAGGCAGCCTACCAGTGTATCTCTCACTCACTGATGTTTCTCTCCCTCTCGTTCTCCCTCCCTTCCCCTCCCTCTGAAAGTAAATAAGTAAAATATTTTTTAAAAAGATGAATAGCAAAGAGTTGTGTTGGGGCTTAAGATGAGTTAATATTTGTAAATGGATTTAGGACAGCTCTTGCTTCATGGTAAGTCCTCCATAAGTTAGCAATCATCATTTCCCACACCGCAGGAAGGAGGGATTAATTCCACTGACTCTTCTTACATGATGGGACAGTTAAGTTACAATTGCCCATGGACAAGCATAGCATGATATACTTTCGATCATGTAGAAAAACAAATTAATGAGAGGGTTTCCATAGGAGTACATAAGTGTGTGAAAAGTATAGAATAAGGTTATATTGCCACCTGCAGAGTCAGCCTCCTGGGGCACGGAGCAGGCACAGGAGGACGGAGAGTGGAAACGCAGGGAGATGGCAGAGGGGGCACATATTGACTCCTGTCTCTGCCCCCCAGCTCAGGTCCTTCTTCTGCACTTGAGACCTGCGTGCACTGCACCAGAGTGGTCGCTAGCCACGGGTGGCTATTTAGATTTAAATGAATCAAAATGAAAACTTCCTCAGTTGCACTGGCCACTTTTCAAATGCTCAGTAGTCAGCAGTCCAGACAGAGAAAGTTCTGTTGGATGGTGCTGCCCACATCCTTTAAAAAATGTCCTTTTATACTGTTTTAAAGTTGGCTCATACCACTTTAAAAATGGCCCAGCTAAAATTCCCATGTCCCCCCAAAACAGGCCCTCTGGGAAATTTCAAATTTAATCTGAGGTCAAAAGACTCCATCCAGAATTTGATTTTGGGGAGAACATCAAAATGTTTGAACATCTGATTAAATAGGATCACACGTCATTATAAAATAATGCCGAATTATTTAACCAAAAGTGGCAATAGAAGGAGTTAGAGGTAAATACATAAGGTTACGTAGTTGTGAACAAAACTTAGCTCTTTTAATATTGAAATAACTTGTTTTTAAAGATTTTATTTATTTATTTTTAGAGAGAGGGGAAGAGTGGGAGAGAGACAAACATCCATGTGTGGTTGCCTCTTGCGTGCCCCCAAATGGGGACCTGGCCCACATCCAAGGCATGTGCCCTAGACTGGGAATCCAACTGCAACCCTCTGGTTTGCAGGCCAGCACTTAATTCAGTGAGCCACACCAGCCATGGCAAAAGACCATTTTTCTTTTAAGTTATGTTTTATTGATTATGCTATTACAGTTGTCCTGATTTTTCCCCCGTTGCCCCCCTCCACCGAGCACCTCCCACTCCGTCAGGCAATTTGTCCATCATTGTTCATGTCCATGGGTCATGCATGTAAGCTCTTTGGCTACTCCATTTCCTATACTGTACTTTACATCCCCATGGCTACTCTGTAACTACCTATTTGTACTTCTTAATCTCCTCACTTCTCACCCATTCTCCCACACCCACCCTCCTATCTCTTTATCTTTAATCTTTAGCACTTTAATTATGGCAGAAGACTAGGTTTTCTTAGGTAATCAAAGTCTTGATAAAGATAACAAGCACAGTACATTTTGTTAAGACAATATTTGCTGTCCAGACCACCACGTCAAAATTACAAGTAACCTACAGAACCATCATTCAGAACCGCCTGAAATCTAGTGGCGTGGAAGTCCTATGCCTAAGGATACACAGAAGCCACAGATAGACTAGTAAGAGAGGAGGAGACTGGAACATGCATGGCAGATAAAAATTGGTAGGTAGGAGCATCTAGGCTGCAGAGGTCCCCCCTGAGGAGCAAGGGGTCCCAGGTCCACAACAGGCCCCCCAGGCCAGGCTTCCGGTGCCAGAAAGAGAAGTCCCCATAACTTAGAGCTGTGGAAATCAACAGACTATGAACCTGGCAAAGGAAGAAAAGACACTTCCCCCAGAGCAAGTATTCCAGGCCTTCTCAAACTTGTTTGCCGGGCCTCCAAACCTAAATCTCCAGTCACAGTGACTCAGCAAATCTAAAACTAGCTAACTGCAGTCTTTTTGTTCCCGCTCTCCAGAGCAGGAAAAAACATCCCGGGGCTGGGAGAAGGACCAAGGCGTGCCCAAACAAGCCCGGACTCCATCAGAAACTTCCTCCCGTGTCTCAAGGTGGTGGCAAGACCGTGGCCAGATGGGCAGGCTTCCCGCCCAGACCCAAGAGACCCCTCTCACCTCCCCCCCCTCAGGGCAGCCTTCTATCTTCTCCGGAGGGTCCCTACTCCACGCCCCAGACTCTCCTCCCTCCTCCTTCCTGAAACTGCAGCCACCTCAAGCTCCGCCCTGCGTCCCAGGGCTTGGGTGGCCAGCTCCGCCTTTGCTGGGTTCCTGGCCCGGGTGGCATGGGATGGGCTGGGCTGGGCTGGGCCGGGCTGGGTCGCGCCAAGTATAAAGTAGCCTCAGGTCTGCAGGCACCACCCACAAGCCGCCTAAAACCTTATCCTGGCCTGGGTCGCCCCGGCAACCACCAGCCCAGAGAATCAGCGCACCACCGGAGCCCTGGCTGGTGAGTGGCCCGCCCAGCACGCCCCCAAGCCCGCCTTCCTCTGCGGCAAACGTAGGGACTCGGCCCCGAGTTTTATTTTTTAAAAGATTATTTTTAGAGAGAGGGGAAGGGAGGGAGAAAGAGAAGGAGAGAAACATCAATGTGTGGTTGCCTCTCACATGGCCCCCACTGGGAACCCAGCCCGCAATCCAGGCACGTGCCCTGACTGGGAATGGAACCAGAGACCCTTTGGTTCACAGCCCGCGCTCAATCCACTGAGCTACACCAGCCAGGGCTGAGTTTTGTTTTTTGACTCAAACCTGGAGAAGTGAACGCATTAGGGTGCCCGGATGAGCCCTGACCAGAAGCGAGGGGAGGGGAGCCCTATTTCTGTCTCACCCCCACAATCGGGTAGGCGTTTAGGAGAGAGAACCTCACTACTGAGGTCTGAGAGTAACCCGGGCAGAGAGAGGCCACTTCAGCAAAGACGTGCTCAGCTGCATCAGGTGGAAAATGGTCTACACAACAAGTGGTAAGGAACCTGAAACTGCAGGTGCTGAAAATAAATCTCATTTGTCCTTCAAAACTGAGCTCCAACAGCAGCTCCTTCTAAAGGCCTTTCCTAACCGGCCAACCCTGAAGTAAAGTTTTCCTCTATGAAATTGTCCCATGCCTCTCCTATCCTGCTGATGCCCTTGGTTATTTGTGTTTTATCACCTCTCTTTGGGTAATTTTTTTAAATTCAGCCTATTGATTTGAGAGAGGGAAAAGGAGAGAGAGAGAGGCATCAATTTGTTGTTCCACTTATTTCTGCATTCATTTGTTGATTCTTGTATGTGCCCTGACTGGGGATGGAACAGCAACGTTGGTGAATCAGGATGACGCTCTAACCAACGAGATACCTGCCGGGGGCAGTTCTATTTCTTACAAATATATTCTTCCTGTTTGTGTCTCATTTTGCATCCATCTCTCTCTCTCCCCCCCTCTCTTTCTCTCTCTGTAATAGGCATGCCTATAGCTAGTTGATGGTGAGCTCCTTGAAAGCAAGGCATAGATATCCTGATTTTCTCATTTTCTGGGCAACAACTTTGTTTTACTACTTAGAAAATCCTTGTTAATACTGATAAGAAGTAAATATTGTGTATATTGATAATAAGGAAGCCAAGAGAATAAAAATCAGCAGAGCAGTATTCAGTAAACATTGCTATTACTAATGCAAAGGTTAGATCACAGAGAAAATGCATGTCACCGCGTAATGTACTCACTTCTCCCCCAACAGTGTTCAGTCCATGAGTCGATAAGAAAGGCGCTGGAAATTTGCTGAGGCGGCTTCAGAACTTTCTTTCCATTTTCCCAGGCCTTCTGAAGCAGATAAATCACTCCCACAGCACTTAAATCCTCGTCAAACTTGTATTCCTCCAAATCAGAGGTATTCCTCCAAATCAGAGTTTTTGGAGTCAGTAACGCCAGGATCCAGCCCAGAGACCCTCTTTTTCTGGCGTGCAGGGGCCTGCAGCGTCCACCTGGCTGAATTTAACCTAATGAGAGCTGCCTCTGCCAGGTGTGGTTCATAGTAAAAGCAGGCAGAGAGCTGAAGGCTTAAATATGCCTTTCTAGTTAATTTTCTTCAAACAAGACAAAAAAGTTGCAGGTGCTTTCTCTCCCGGCTCCACCCGCAGTTGCCAGTTAAGCACAAGCAAGGTATGAAACAGTAGCACCAACCGTTAGGACAGACAGTGGTGGTGAGCTTCCTGTCGCTGGCTCTCCGCCCCCACACCTCCCACGTTGCTGCATGATTTACTGTTTATGTCTCTATACTTTTAAATTACTCCAGCTTCCCCACTTACTATGTAAATTCGGGTAGTAACTTGCTTAATTTTTCTGTGCCTCAGTTTTCTCATCCATAGTATGGGGATACTAATTGTGTCTACCTCATGGGGTTACTGTGACAACAGACAAAGAATGCAAAGCACTTGGAGCAGTGCCAAGCACACAATAAGCAGGCATTCATCGCTCTTGTCGCAGAAGGAAAGCATGCTTGTTCTAACAACTTCACTAATACAGATGGCCAAGGAAAAGTTCCTCTTGCCCCTTTGCCCCTACCCCCTTGTCATCTCTTACTCATCCAAGAATAGGTCATATGATCATTCCACATCTTTTTTCCCTCATGCCAAAACACTGCGAATCTACCTACATATATGTAGTTTCTTTCTTTGGTTTTTATAAAAATGGATTCACATTCACTTCATTTTTTCAGTTAATATATCATGGCTATCTTTCTGGGTCACTGAATATAGTTAACTCGTTCTTGGTAAGAGCATAATATTCTGTAGTATGTAGGTACCATAATTTATTCAAATGCTCCCCCAAAATAGACATTTGGGTTATTTGTAATTTTTGCCAATGAAAAGAATGGTGCAATACACATCCTTGCTCCCACGTCCTGATGCTTTCTGTTTGTAGAACAGATTCCCTGAAGTTGGACAGCTAGATCCAAGATTTATGTGCCTTTAAACTCTTAAGAGATTCAGCATTATTACTTTCCCTAAAGGCTGAGGCAATTCATATTCCCTCTGGCAATGTGCCATTTTTCCTGCAATGTTGATAGCTCTCAATGTTGCTTGTCCTAAATCGCTTTGCCAGTCCAATAGGTAAATAATATCTCATTTTAATTTGCTTTTTCTGACAAGCCAGGCAGGGCACCTTCTCATTATTTATGGCCATTTGCATTTCCTCCTCTGTGAAGAGTGTGTTCATATGCTTGACTTATTTTTCTGTTTCATCGTCTGTCTTCTAATTATTTGTGGGCATTCTCGCAGATGATAACTCTTTGTGATGCGAGTCGAGGATGTCTTCTCCTAGTTGATTGTCTTTTGACTGTTTATGGTGACTTTCAATAAACACAATTTTTAAAAAAATTTTTATGTGACTTTATCAGTCAAGCTTTTTCTTCATGGTTTCTGAATCTCTAGCCTTTAAAAGTACTCTCTATCCTGAGGTTATACACATTCTCTCTTTCCTCCTATACTATTCTAATATTTATATTTATTTTTATTTTTTTAGAGGGGAAGGGAGGGAGAAGAGGGAGAGAAACATCAATGTGCGGTTGCCTCTCACTTGGCCCCCACTGGGGACCTGGCCCACAACCCAGGCATCTGCCCTGACTGAGAATTGAACCAGAGACCCTTTGGTTCGCAGCCTGCGCTCAATTCACTGAGCTACACCAGCCAGGGCTATTTTTATTTAATTTAGATCTTTAATCTGCCAGTAAATTATTGTTATATGTGATGTGTTAGTGGGATAGTTTAAAACAAAAGCTTTTATTGAATACAACAGACCCACTGAAAAGTGCACAAGTTCTAAGTGAATTTGCACAAATGGAACACATGCTTGTGTGGTCACCAATCAGATCGAGAAAGAGAACATTGCCAGCACCCCAGACCCCTTTCTGTGCCCTTTTGGCTGCTGCCCCAATAAGGGGAGCCACTGTACTGACTTCTAACACCTTATGTTAGTCTTCTAAGGGGATAATTTTATTTTTATGCACATGCAGATTATGTACCACACTATTGATTTAATTAGCCTCTGTTCTCCCACTGAATTACAATGCCTCCTTTATTTGTTGGTACTTTTAAGGAGGAAAGATATTTCTGGCTGCGGTGGATGGCTTGCATGACCTAATGTCTAACAAAGTCATCTCTTCCCTTATGGATCCCGGCTCAGCTCCCCTGTAGCTCAGGCTTTGCTGGTTGGTAACTGATTTCTTCCATATACCTTGCATGTGTCTAAATAGCCAGAAAAGCGCTGATTGTACTGGCTCACGCCGAGCGCACATCCTTCAACTATGCCATGAAGGAAGCTGCTATAGAGGCTTTGAAGAGGAAAGGATGGGAGGTCACTGTGTCGGACCTGTATGCCATGAACTTCAATCCTGTGCTCTCCAGAAAGGACATCACAGGTAGGAGCAGCTCCCTCCTTTAATTAGGTCTTTGTGGAACTTCTTGCCTGTGGGTTCTCTGGTCCTGCCTTGGCCCCATGGCCTCAGCCTCTCTTTTTCCTCTCTGCAGGTAAACTGAAGAACCCCGAGAACTTTCAGTATCCTGCCGAGTCTACTCTAGCTTATAAAGAGGGCCATCTGAGCCCAGATATTGTGGCTGAACAAAAGAAGCTGGAAGCTGCAGACCTTGTGATTTTTCAGGTGTGGTGGGACAGCAAAGGGGATGTCAGGACACGTGAGTTCTTATTGTCCTAGACCTGCCACCTAAGGAGCCATTGGGTCTTAGAAAAGTCACTTACCCCCTTTGCTGCATTCTCTGTAAAGAAAGGTGATTACTTCAAATGTGCAGCTTACACAGATTTACAGACACTGTGAATCGGGCTGTATTACTCTGTGAAAATATGAACACCACTTCAAAGATGACATGTCACTCTTAAACTTTCCCTCCCAGTGTGTTTAATCTTTTTTTTCAATTAATGATTTTTTTAATTTTAATTTTTCAATTTCAGCTGACATTCAATATCATATTAGTTTCAGGTGTATGACAAGGTGGTTAGACCCATTTATATACGTTACAAAGTTATCCCCCCTGTAAGTCTAGTACCCATCTGGCACCATACATAGTTATTACAATATTATTGACTATATTCACTATACTATATTTTACATCCTGTGACTCATTTGTAACTGCTGATTGGTACTTCTTAATCCCTTCACCTTCTTCACCCCACTCCCCGGTTCTCCTCTCTGGTAGCCATCAGTCTGTTCTCTGTAGTTATGAGTCTGTTCCTTTTTTATTCGTTCACTTATTTTGTTATTTAGATTCCATATATAACTGAAATCATGTGGTATTTATATTTCTCTGTCTTATTTCACTTAGCATAATACCCTCTAGGTCCATCCATGTTGATAATATTCCATTGTATATATGTACCATATCTTTTTAAAATTTTGTATTTATTTTTAGAGAGAGGGGAAGGGAGAGAGGAAGAGAGGGAGACAAACACCAATGTATGGTTGCCTCTTGCACTCCCCCAAATAGAGACCTGGCCCACAACCCAAGCATGTGCCCTGACTGGGAATTGAACCAGTGACCCTTTGGTTTGCAGGCCAGTACTCAATCCACTGAGCCAACCAGCCATGGCCTATGTCTTTTTTAAACTGATTTTAGAAAGGGAGAAGGGGGAGCTTACGGCCAAGATGGAGGCGTAGGTAGACACCCTGTGCCTCCTCGCACAACCAAAAGAAGGACAACAACAAATATTAAAACAAAAAACAACCATAACTGACAGAAAATCGAACCGTATGGAAGTCCGACAACCAAGAAATTAAGAAAAATACATCCAGACCGGTAGGAGGGGCAGAGAGGACTTGCGTGGCGGGGCGGCGGCTGGCGGATCCGGGAAAGGCGCGGCTGGCCGGGAGAGGTGGCGGCTGCGGCCCGGGCGTCCCACTCCCTCGTGAGGATAAACGGGGAGGAACGGCTTGGGAGCCGGACGGACCCCGCAGCCCAGAGTTCCGGCGCCAGGAGGTGAAGCCTCAAAGCCTCTGATTGAAAACTCCTGTGGGGGTTGAGGCGGCGGCAGCGGGAGAAACTCCCGGCCTCACGGGAGAGCTCGTTGGAGAGACCCACAGGGTCCTGGAGCATACACAGCCCTCCTACCGGGGATCGGCACCAGAGCCAGCACCAGAGGGGCCCCATTGGACTGTGAGTAGTGCGGAAAGTGACTGGTAACCGGCAGGGAGCGGAGCGGCCGCCATTGTTCCCTCTCGGACCCCTCCCCCACAAACAGCGTCACAATGCAGCGACGTGGCCGCCCCGCCCTGGTGAACACCTAAGGCTCCGCCCCTTACTACGTAACAGGCGCGCCAAGACAACAAAAATGGACCAAATGAGAGAATAGATCAAACCGCCAGAAAAAAATACAACTAAGCGATGAAGAGATAGCCAACCTATCAGATGCACAGTTCAAAACACTGGTAATCAGGATGCTCACAGACTTGGTTGAATTTGGTTGCAAATTAGACGAACAAATGAAGGATACAATAAGGGAAATGAAGAAAAATGTACAGGGAACCAACAGTGATGGGAAGAAAAACGGGACTCAAATC
>VMDR010006970.1:0-42778 GCA_007922815.1 Macrotus californicus | reverse complement strand
AGGGCAGATTTTCACTTAGTAAAGATTAGTCTGAAGTGGTAGAGAATTAATAAACATCTTAAACAACTTGAAAAGCAGTGTCAGAAGATTTTTAAAATGCTGTCAAAAAACTCATAAAATATACATTATATTGTGTAGCAATATTGTAAAATGCGGTATGATACATTAAAATCATTAGATTATTATACCCCATTACCCTATAATCTTCTAATCAGATATTTATACATTTTACATTGCATTTTCAAAATGACTCCTGTTATAAATATTATGCTTAAATAGTACAAGTAGGCTATAACCCTAACTATGGCGTATTCCGCAAAATAAGTAACAGCTTCAGATAATGAGAGTATCAGAGCGAAAGAAGGATGAAGAATTGTAGCGTCAGGGGACTTTAGAACTAAAAGAAATCTTAGGGGGAGTTTTCATTCAATCCCCTCATTTTAGATAAAAGAAAATCGACAATCATTTATGAGGTGCTCGAGGAGGAGAAAAGGTGGCCAAAGTGTAGAAAACATAGGGGGTCACTGAGGACAGCATTTTTTTGTTTTTTAATGCAAGAGACAGCAGGAAGGAGTCAAGTGTTCTGGAAGATGAGGTTAGAATTTCATGAGAAAGAAGTCTGAACGCTTGGTTGTAAGGATGGTTGACATCCTTACCTGGGTCAGTGAGAGGTGTGAGGAATTGCACAGACCGTCAATCAGACCAGCAGGAAAGAGCCACCTCAGCAGACCAACAGGGTGGAAAGGGAAGGGTCCTGAAGCCAAGAAGCTGTAAGACTTGTATCTAACCAATTGCTCATTAGTAATAACTCCCTAAAGTCAATGGAACCCTCCTCTTCTCTGAAAAGAGTAGTGCCTTCCTAGAACCCCACCAGGATCTGAGTCAGCCACGTTAATGCTCCACAGAGTGTTCTCCAGGGCGAGGGGTGATTGGATCAGAAGCTTGCCGTGGGATCAGACTTCAGACAGACAGTGTGGTCAGTTTGTCACTCACTGCAAGTATCTTACACGTCTCCATCAGAGAGCAAGCTTTGCACGTCTGTGAAGTTCAGTGATTTACTTTTTGACTCAAGATCCAAACAAGTTTCACGCACTGCAATTGGTTTATGATTTTGCAAGTCTCTTTTGATTTGTGGGTCCCTCTCTATTTTTTTTTTTCAATTTTTGTAATTGTTGAAGAAACAAAGTTGCTTGTCCTTCAGAGTTTTACTGCTTGCATCTTTAAGGTGTCCTTTAACATGTCCCCCTGACTTGTGTGTTGGTACCTGGAGCACACTTGATCTTTTGGAGGAGTCAGAACTACTCTGTAGGTTGTCTTGGCGGGTTCCTCCGTCAGGAGGCACACGGTGTACGGCTGTCTGCATTTCTGTGGTGTGAGCCTCCGCTGATGGTTATTGCCTTAACTCATTTGCCAATTAGAAGTTGCAGAGAGATAATTTTCTTAGTCTACTTGTTATCTTTTTTTTAGCTGGACTACTTCTATAAAGAAAAAAATTTCCTTATCTACTATTTGTTTATTGTTTATATGGGGAAAGTGGCGTAAATGCCCAATCCTTTCCCTTTATCAGTTTTCAAAATAATGAGTTCATTCTCTAGAACCCTCCAGCTGTGACTAATAAGTTATGATTTTTTTATGAGCATTATCACTTATGGGTTTAAGTACATTAAACAAATTAAAAATCATTTTAGTCTGTGGCTGCTATTACTCTCTTTTAAACTTAAATTGTGCCTACTTTGATCAGTGGGAGCATGTTCAAGTTAGCACCTGAGTCCTTTGGAAGTGACCCCAGTAGTCTTTGATAGCTTCCTGGTTTTGAGGTATGGTCAGAAGTTTGGTTTACCATTAACACAGGCCTGGGCCCATTTGGATGATGCTTCATATTATTAGACACTTGGCTTATCCTCGGAAGGCATAGTTTGAAAAAGTAAATGGCTATAACTTCTAGCTCAGGCTCTAGGAGGAACTGTGGATTCAGCACATTTCCAAGTGCTCTTCTCATTGGCTAAGGGAAAACAAGTACCCTCAATTAAGGAAAGTGAGATTACCCATCAGCCTGGAGCAGCACTAAGGCAATATACTGCATGGCAAATTACACATGTCGGGCAGGGGGTCAAGTAGAATTACAGATGCAGGCACAGAAGTCATCAATCATCGATATGAATGAAGTAGGCAGTTCAGATTTGCTTCACTATCCCAAATCTGAAGGTCTAATTCCGAAGTAGTCCATGATCCAATCACAGATGATTCCATCTGTGAACTGTACGCCTTATGGAACTGTCACATTACAGATAAAGAGTTCAGACTTGATGGACCCCTTGACAACCTTGCAAAGGACCGCAGACTCATTACATTAACTGTGTCCAGGCTGTGGGTGAGAGTGGGGTCGGCTGGACCAGCGGCAAGGACGCAGGAGAACACAAACATGCACTGTCAGAGCCTGCACTGCCCCTGTGCTGTCTGGCCTTGTTGGAAGTGACAGGGATCCTCCTCCCAAATCTGCAGAGGCAAGTTCCAGGGGCTCTGGGCTCTTGGGCAGATTTTCAGGGTCAGCAGGTATCTTTTATGCCTTCTTTATTTCTGTAAAGGGATAAAAAAAGGTAGGTTGCTGTCATAATCCCTTTGTTCTCTTAATTCATCATTTTCATTTAAATGAGTTTTTTAAAATTAAAAGTTAGTGTGAAAACCACTGAGTGCAAATGTTAGCAGTCCTTAGGTGAGGTGGAGACAGGGCAGAGCTGTAGACAGGCAGCCCCTTTGAATCTCTGAAGCACAGCAATGTCTCAGCCTTCTCATTCTCTCCCCTTAATTTCTTCCTAACAAGAAGGCCTTTCCCCAACCAATAGCTATTGTTCTGCAGAGCTCCCAGGGTAACTTCTTCCGCATTAGTCAAATTGTTCACTTCTGAATGGGGTATGAGTTCAGCCATCCAGGATCACAGAGGACCGTGTGAAATAGACACTTCCTTGTGATGACATCCTCTGTGGGAGCCAGCGTGGAGACAGCAAGGGCCTGATGCTCCCACTTCATCCTTCCTTGTGGGCAGGTCCTTGGCCAAGTCAATGGGATGCCCCTGGCTTGGACTTGGATCAGGAGCTAATGCTGTGGAGAAGCAGGGACAGTGGCAGCATCGAGGGCTGGATCTGTGACAGTCGTGGTGGCGGCCTTTAGGGACAGAGGCAGTGGGTTTTAGCTGTGGTCCTGGCAACTTCACTTCCCCTGTTCCTGCCTGTTTTGTCAATGTGATTCTCTAGTTTTCCTGGAGAATCAGAGCTACTCAGAAATCCTTTCTTATCTTGCTTAACTCTGCCAGAATTGGTTGCCGTGGTTTGAAACCAAGAACCTGGAACTAATTGCTTTCCATGAAAGCATTGCTATTATGCCTCCCAAACACCTATCTTATAAACGGATCCTGAATTAGACCTCGTCAGGAACCAGAATTACCCTCAAAGTTTGTGTTTTGTAAAGCACACGGTGTTGCTGCTGCAGTGGGGTGTTTAAAACTGTCCCACAGGAACTGTCATATGTCTTCAATTTCTGAGGAATGACTCTGCTTCAAGCTTTGGCTCTTCTCATAAAGGCACTGTTCCTGCCAGGGGCTGAGGAGCACCTCTTGTCAACTCAGCCTGAGAGAGGGAAGATCAACAAAGAGAACAGGAACCCAGAGGGCTCGCCCCTCAGAATGACAGAAAGCTCAGCCTCAGAGCAACAGCCAGAGTTTTGGAGGGAAACAAAGTTTCAATAGACAGAAGATAAAAAAGACTCAGTATTTGACATCTACTCTTTGAGTGACTACACAAGTACAAACTGAGACCTAGTGCAAATTCCCTAACATAGAGTGGCCATCGGTGACCAGTTGGTATGGATCCAGAGCAAAGAAGATCTCACCATATCAGAAATACCTTCCCAGTTTGCGTTGAGGGCCATCACCAGTTCCTTGGCACTGTAGATGCTCTGTAGGGTGAAGCCTGGGACAATGAACAGGAAGATAACTTCTCAAGCTTTCTTTCAACTTCGTAGCTCAGATTTTGTTCTAGAACCTGTGGTAGGACTTGTCCCATAACTTCTATTCCACAACCCCCGCCCCCCCAAATCCTGCACCAAGGTCTCCTGACCAACTAAGATATTTATTTATTTATTTATTTAAAATATTGTATTAGGGAATTCTTTGAACGTCCACAAAAGAAAATAGAATAATGTCATGAACAAACCCCAGCTCCCATTGTGCCCACCACACAACTTGAACAATCATTAACCCCTAGCCAGTCCTGCCTTGCTGACACTCTCATCCATCCCCTCTTGCCTATATTATTTTGAAGCAAATTCTGGATAATATATCTTTCCAAAGCAGTCAAGGCACTCTTTTTTTTCTCTTATTTATTTTTAACATAACCAAAGGAACCATTAATATGCTTAAAATGTTAGTTTTTATTTTTATTTGTAATTTTTTAATTATTTTAAAATATATTTTATTGATTATGCTATTACAGTTGTCCCATTTTCCCCCTTCATTCCCCTCTGCCCTGCACACCCCTTCCCACCTGCATTCCCCCTCTTCGGTTCATGTCCATGGGTCGTACATATAAGTTCATTAGCTTCTACATTTCCTATACTATTCTTAACCTTCCCCTCTCTGTTTTCTACCTACCATTTATGCTACTTATTCTCTGTACCTTTTCCCCCTTTCTCCCCCTGCCACTCCCTCACTGATAATCCTCCATGTGATCTCCTTTTCTGTTATTCTGTTCCTGTTCTAGTTGTTTGCTTAGTTTGTTTTTAGGTTCGATTGTTAATAATTGTGAGTTTGTTGTCATTTTACTGTTCCTATTTTTTATCTTCTCTTTCTTAGATAAGTCTCTTTAATATTTCATATAATAAGGGCTTAGTGATGATGAATTCCTTTAACTTGACCTTATCTGGGAAGCACTTGATCAGCCCTTCCATTCTAAATGATAGCTTTGCTGGATAGAATAATCTTGGATGTAGGTCTTTGCCTTTCATGACTTGGAATACTTCTTTCCAGCCCCTTCTTGCCTGCAAGGTTTCTTTTGAGAAATCAGCTGACAGTCTGATGGGCACTCCTTTGTAAGTAACTGTCTCCTTTTCTCTTGCTGCTTTTAAGATTCTCTCCTTATCTTTTATCTTGGGTAATGTAATTATGACGTGACTTGGTGTGTTCCTCCTTGGGTCCAACTTCTTTGGGACTCTCTGAGCTTTTTGGACTTCCTGGAAGTCTATTTCCTTTGCCAGATTGGGGAAGTTCTCCTTCATTATGTTTTCAAATAAGTTTTCAGTTTCTTGTTCTTCCTCTTCTCCCTCTGGCACCCCTATGATTCAGATGTTGTAATATTTGAAGTTGTCCTGGAGGTTCCTAAGCCTCTCCTCATTTTTTTGAATTCTTGTTTCTTCATTCTGTTCTGGTTGAATATTTCTTCCTTCTGCTCCAAACCGTTGATTTGAGTCCAAGTTTCCTTACCGTCACTGTTGGTTCCCTGTATATTTTACTTTATTTCACTTTGGGTAGCCTTCATTTGTTCCTCCATTTTGTGACCGAGCTCAATCAGTTCTGTGAGCATCCTGATTACCAGTGTTTTGACCTGTGCATCTGATAGGTTGGCTATCTCTTTGTTGCTTACTTGTATTTTTTCTCGAGCTTTGATCTTCCTTTCATTTGATCCATTTTTCCCCCTCTGGGCATGCCTGTTACATAGTAAGGGGCGGAGCCTTAGGTGTTCACCAGGGTGGGGCAACCCACATTGCTGTGTTGTGACACTGTATGTGAGGGAAAGGTCTGAGAAGGAACAATGCCACTTGCTCAGCTCTCTGCCAGCTTTCAGTCACTTCCCCCACCACCCACAAGCAAATTGGGCCCTTCTGGTGCTGATTCCCGGGTGGGTGCGTTTTGTGTATGTTCTAGGACCCTGTGGGTCTCTCCAATGAACTCTCCTGTGAGGCTGCGTGTTTCTCCCACTGCTGCCTCAACCTCGACAGGCATTTTCAGTCAGTGGCTTTGAGGCTTTATTTCCCCACACTGGAACCCTGGGTGTGTGGTCTGTCTCGCTCCCCAGCTGTTCCTCCCAGTTTATCTGCACACAAATGTGGGACCACCCAGTCCACAATCCGCCATCTTGCCTGGTCCACAATCCACCGCCTTGCTGAGAGTCCTCTCCGCCCAGTTGCCTGTCTCCGCCCCTCCTACTGGTCTGGATGAATGTTTCTTCTTTAACTCCTTGGTTGTTGGACTTCTATACAATTCAATTTTCTGTCAATTCTGGTTGTTTTTTTGTTTTAAATTTGTTGTTGTCCTTTTGGTTGTGTGAGGAGGCACAGTGTGTCTACCTACGCTTCCATCTTGGCCAGAAGTCAAAATATTAATTTTTTAGTGTCATTAAGAATCAAAAACCTTTAATATCATCAACTATCCAGTCAAGTTTCAAGTTTCTAATTAATCCCACTTAAATCTCTAATACCAGGTCCTTGTAGATCTTACAACCTGGAACAAATTTCAAGCTTCAATATTTTTCAAACTTGTCAGATGTCATGCATACATTTTGAAAACTGGTGCATCCAAGTTTTAATGGTGTTTTAAAGTAGATTATACTTGTAATTTTCTGTCTTTAGAGGCATTTGGAATACCCTGAAGGAACTGTCATGGAATGGTAAGTTAGCAGATTAAAGGACAGACAAAAATTCTGAGTGAGATTGGCAATGGAGAAAGCCAAGACATCAAAAGAAAAGACAGTCTGGGGTGGGCTGCAGGGGGAGGGTCAAAGGGTACTGAAGAAATATGGCAGCTTCAAGAAAGTGAGTTTTGTGATTGGGAAAAACTTAGACTTTGCTTACTCATCTGCTGCTGGTACAATGTTTGCTATTTCTTATAGACAGTGTCACTGGTCACAATCAGGACTTTCTGCATTATAATGTAATATGCAAATAGCAATTTTGATAGGAGATGTAGGTATCAGAAATAGTTTAAAAGCCTTTGAAAGAATGCTCAACATCACTAGCTGTCAGAGAGATACAAATTAAAACCACAATGAGATACCACTTCACACCAGTCAGAATGGCCATCATCAACAAATCAACAAGAGCTGGTGAGGATGTGGAGGAAAGGGAATCCTAGTGCACTGTTGGTGGGAATGCAGACTGGTGCAGCTACTGTGGAAAACAGTCGGGAATTTCCTGAAAAAACTGAAAATGGAACTGCCTTTTGATCCAATGATCCCACTGCTGGGGTTATATCCCAAGAATCCTGGAACACCAGTTCAAAAGAACCTATGCACCCCAATGTTCATAGTAGTGTTATTTACAATAGCCAAGTGCTGGAAACAGAGTGCCCATCAGTAAATGAGTAGATCAAAAAACTGTGGTACATTTACACAATGGATTATGATGAAGCAGAAAGAAAGAAGAAACTCCTACTCTTCGTGAAATCATGGGTAGAACTGAAGAGTATTATGCTAAGTGAAATAATCCAGGCAGTGATAGAAAAATACTATATGATCTTACCTGTAAGTGGAACCTAATCAACAAAACAAACAAGCGAGCAAAACAGAACCAGAGACATGGAAATAAAGAGCAGATAGACAGTGATCAGAAAGGAAGGGGGGATAACAGGGGAAAGAAGGGGAAGGGTGTAGTCAAGAAACTTGTATAAAGTACCCGTGGACATGGACAATAGGGTAGGGATTGCCTGTGGGAACAGGTGTGGACAGGGCGAGGGAGAGCAAAGATTTGGGGGTGAGGGAATTGGGACAACTGTAATAGAACAACAATAAAAAAGAAAGGAAAAAAAAGAAATAGTTTAGAAGCCTTATGAAAAGTAGGCTGAAATCACCTCAATAAAACAATCAAACAACTGTAAAAGTCAGGGTAAGTTCAAGCGTATTGTGACGATAATGGGTGTACAATGGAGAAATGATCAGGGCTGGGACTCACAGATGCGGGCTCAAGGCCATAACGTGTATTTTGTCAGCAAAGCACACTTCTCCTAGGCTACCTACAGAATAGTTGGGATCTCTGATGTGACTTAACATCAGGATGTCCATAGGTGGTTGCTGATCAGAAAAATTTATCTTCCTTGATATGTTTGCTTTAAGTTAGCATTTCTCAAATTGGTTTCTGAATAACATTAAGCATTTGCTGATTTTTCTGAGGTCGGATAAGTTTGGGGAACACTGTCCATTCCATTTTCCTTCTTGGAGAGTCACAGTGCACACTATTGTATCAAAAATTCTAAGAAATCCTCTGTTGAATTTTGGGCCTGGCTCAAGCAGGCACCAATTTTAATATTCAATGAATGGATAAATGTTACCCAGTGTTTTCCAAACCCTTTTAATTATGGAAACATTTTCCTATGGGTATCTATTAATATCTCATGGAATACTGTTGTCTTTCACAGAATATACTTACACTAAAATTATTTATTATTTATGTAGATTTCAATATAACTGGGAGCCCTATATTATTTTCTAAAGCTGTCGACTCCATTCCTTCTTCATGTCCCTTTATCCGATTGTTTCAGTGGGAGCAGCTATGTTTGAACAAATATGCCCTTCTTTCAGTCACAAGTGGTTGAGTGGTGGGCATCTTATTCAAGCTGAATCAATCAGATTCCTTTCTTGGGAAATGGAATTAGGGGCAAGAACCCATAGGTCAGTCTGGATGCTGTACTGGATGGAGAACACATCAATGATAGAAGTGCTGGTAATGGTCACGTTCCACCATAACGACTGGGCAACAGAGAGAAAAATAAAAGATGCTGAGAGATGGAAAGAAGACTTTTAGGGTTCTCTACCCTGTGCTAGTTCTTACTTCTTGCCTTTTCTGAAGCTTGACTGTTTAACAAACTCTTGAATTCCTTAAGATACCCCATAATTCTTATCATACATGTTTTCTTTACTTAAGCTAGCTCAAATGGATTTCTGTTTCTTGCAACCAAAAAAGTATCCTAATAAAGTGTGATTCTTCCCAGAGGGGAATTGATCTGCTCTATCACTCATGATTTGCTGTAATAGGTCTGGCACAGAGTGCTGACATGCATTTTGAGAATGAGGTAGCTTATCTTTAAGAAGAATATTTAGAAATCTGAGTGACACTAGGGGCAGGGACTTGGCTATTTTCCCAGTTAACTCCATCTCTAGCCTGGAGATCTCTAGCTTCTAGCAGAAAAAGGAATCTCAGGAAAATCACAAAACCACTACAGCAGTCTTTTTCTTGGGGTAAGTTCATTCTGCATGTCAGATTGAGATACTGCACTTTAAAATCCTGAAGTTCCCAAGACTGGAGTCCTAGGTGGAAAATTGGACCTCCCAAGGCCCATGGCTGTTGGCCTTGAGTTAAGTGTCACCCTTTGTTCCTACCATGGGAAGTTCAATTTAGAGCAATTTGGAATCGTTCCCTCCAGTCTCAGGGCATCATTAGGTATTTCAAGGCTGGTGGTTAGCTTGGTAAAAACCACTTCCCCATATTAGAAGATCACAGGGACTATTGAAAAGACATCACAGAGTGTATGATTTTAAACAAGTCATAGTTTTCAGATTACCAGTATTTTCAGACAGTTAAAAAAGTGCTTATATCTTATATATAAACACAATCTATGTAGTAAAGCTCACATTGACCTTGAAAAAAAAGCCTCTTTAATACAACACGGAAGCGTTGTGGTCTCCTTGGGTATTACGAACTAGTAAGGGACATTTTATTTGATTTTACTTTATTTTATATTAGTTTATTTTCCTTAAAGCCTTTATGTTAGTTTATTTTCCTGGCTTTAAGGAAAATATGAACAGATACGAACAAATATGGACCCAGATTAGGGGCTTGTAGCTTCTTAATTGGTCTTCTCTTAAATCCTGGGCATGATTTCTATTGCTGTAAGGTTATTTTTTTTACATGAGTTTGTTGTGCATTGGCTCTGGAGTGTGATTTTCATTTTAATCCTGTAAGATCAGTATTCTTCAGCTAGACAACCTCAGTGTATCTGGAGTTTTCAGCTGCTGAACTCTTAACGTGATGAATGGGATATAAAACCATACCCGGAAGACATTAATGGATTCATGCACATAATAGAGTCATCATCGCCAATAGGCCACATCAGCATTGAAATGTCAACCTGCATTGAAATGACAAGCTGAGATATACATTTATTTTTTACAGGTAATTCCTTCTTCTAAAACTGGATGCAAATGAGGTTTCCCTGTACTTCTTAAATTGTAGCTAAGAAGTAAGAGACTCTCGCTTTGAAGTACTCGTATATTGGAACCTGTGTTTGGGTCATGAAGGAAGGATTTTATTGGAATATCGTGGTCAGAACCCTTAGCACATGCTTCTAAATCTGATTTGTGAGTTCATATTTTCTCAGTAAAAGGTGATTTCTAGGAAAGAAGAAGTCTGATAATGACATGATTTTAGAAGAGGAAAAAAGTCTGATCTCTGAAGATTTTACACACACAACATTAAAAAACACCTATGTTTTAACATTTTCTTAGACTGTGCTTAGCTTTGTATTTATTTCATTCAGGCTCTGCTCTGTGTTGGAAATTACATTCCTCGATTAAGTAACACAAACGAGAGGACCTTCTGTTAGTTCACTGGTGGTGGCCAGGACTCGCTGCTGCTTGTTGAGCTCCAATGCTCTGCAGAGAGAACCTGACACTGTTCCCTACTTGGATACGCTTTGCCACGTTTGCTTTGGACTTGGCATAGCTTTGGAGGAGTTTAACTAGGTCTTCTTTTCTCCCCCCTGTATTGCTGTCGTCATTTTTTTGTGTGAACGAGATGTGCATTTATAGAATTCATTAGTGTCTCACTCGCTGTGTGATCTGGGGCAGCTTACTTAAGCTTCCTGAGTTTGTTTCTTCCTTTGCAAGAGGTAGGTAATGCTGACTTCACTGGGTTGTTGTGTTTACTACATAAGAAGATATATACAGAAATACTCTGAACACAGGGCTTAGCATATAAATATGTGTAGAATAAATGTTTGTTTTCTTTCCTTCAACCGACCTAACTGGAGATGGGCTAAAAAATATCGTGGCTAGTAAGACAAAAGAAGCAACACTGAAGGCCACCATCCATGTGCCCTGGCACCATTTTTAATTTAGCTGGGTGGGGTTTTATTGTTATTGTTTCAGGGGGAAGAAGGTTAAGATAACTCTCGTATTTTACTTCATAGGTTCTGATGAGAGAAGCGTGGGCTGGGGGATTCCCGGTCTGACCAAGTGGAAAGCAACCCGACACAGCTCTGAGACTTCATCAGTCTGAGGGATGGGAAATGACTAGGCAGCAGTTGTAGGAAGAGTCCCATTGAAGAGTCTATTCATCACTCAATGTTCAGGAATTCATCTTTCTTCGGCAAGTTTTTCAGAAATTTTGTCATGAATATAGTTTCTGTTCTTTTAACAGAGAAAATTTCCCCTTAACTGATTTGGGTCCATTTTTTTGCCCAAGCTGTCATGACTTAGAGAACCTGTCGTCACCTGGCTGTATGCATCTGCACTGTGACAGAAGACAGGTGTTTGATTAGTTGGGACTCCCAACTCCTACGTACCGCATCTCCCCTGCATCTGCAACAATGCACTGATTCACCTTTTCAGAACCTACACACTCTCCTCTCTGTGCTTAATCACATGTTACTCCCTTCACTTTAGAGCACAAGGGAGCCCTGTTGCAAGCAGCCTGTCAGGGAGTCGGGTGGGGGAAGTGAAGACTTCCTGGAGGAGTGACACCTGACTTGGGCTCTTGAGAGGTAAGCAGGACTTGGCCACTCCAAGAAATGGGGACAAGAATTGGGCAAAAATCCAGGGGCAAGGAATGGCATGGGGTATTCGGAAACATATTACTGGCTCAGTGATGCTGGAGCCCAGAGATGGGGAGGTCAGGAAGTGAAGCTGGAGGTTTTGGCATGGGATAAACCATGGAGGGCCCAAGTACAAGGTTAAGGGACTTGGAACTCATTAGGGAGATCATGGTGAGCCTTTGATGGGTTCTAAGGAGGGGAGGGGCATGGCCTGATTTTTTTTTTCCCCTAGGTAAATCACTGGGTTGGGGGAGTGGTGTAGATAGAGGAGAAAATGGGCAATGTAGAATGTGAGGATTCAGGATTAGAAGCAGGAGGCCAGAGAGTAGGCTGCTGTCCTGGTCCATATCAGAGAGGATGAGGGTCTGAGGGAGAGTAGTGGGTGGGGGTACGTCAGTCTCGATGACTGCCCACACCCCACTCCCACCAGAGCTAGTTGGGGGTATAAATTATGAACAATAGCTATTTCTTTTAAAAAATGTTTTTATTGTTGTTCAATTTTAACATGTTGTAATTGAATGTTGTCCCCATTTTCCCCCCATTACTCTCCCCTGCCTGACCCACCCTCCACCTTCCACATTCCCCCATTCTCTTTGTCCTTGGGTCCTTTACACATGATGAATCCGCCATATAACTGTCAAGCAACCCCTTCAGTTTGACTTGTGTTGGTCTTTGGTTCCCAACTTGGCTTCATGCTGTGGGCACGTCAGACTTTTAAAAATTACTGGTGCCTGGACCCCAACCTCCAGATTCTGCCTTAGCTGGTGTGGCATGCAGCCTGGCACGGCATTGCCCCAGCTCCTTCTGAAATGTCTAGCGAGGAGAGAGTCGCTGGTACAGGTGACACCCAGACAGCACAAAAAGAAAACATCCATTGGGGCAACGTATTCCTTCCTACCTTCCTGATCGTGTCCATGGGTTTAGGAAGTAAGTGTTCACAATTATTGGTCGGTCGGGATCATTAGAAAAGCTCTGAGTCCCACACAATAGTGGGCCAGTGCACTTTGGGGGCTACACGCTGAGCCCCAGTTGTGCTTCCACCGAACCCACGACGTAAGGTCTCAGATGCCACTCTGTGAAAAGCCTGTGGCACTCTCTTTGGATTAAAGCTGATACTCATTGCCAAGGATTTACTTTGTTCCTACTGTGGATTGATTTACTTATTTTTTGAATCTAAATAATTCATCCTATGTGGGTTATTTCTACTTAATTGTTTTGGGTTAAATTGCTATCCAGTATCATTGCAGGCCTCTTCTATGGTGGCCTGAATGAGTACTTCTCAAATTTTAATGACTTTAAGAGTCGCCTAAGGATATTGTTAAAATGCAGATTCAGTTCCATCAGGTCTGGGGACCAGCCTGAGACTCTGCATTTCTAATGAGCTCCCAAGTCGTGCTGAAGCTGCTGGTTCATGGACCACACTTTTCATAGTGGACCTTGAGGCCCGGGGAATATTCTAAAGTCCCTGGTTATTTTCCTCTTTTTAAAGGTATAATCGTATAAGGGGAAATATAAAGAAAAGAAACAGTAACCAGATTTAATTTGGAAAAACATCCCTGGGTGAAGATTTACTTGTGGCTTTTAATAAAATAAATCCAAAATTGTTTTTCCACCTGTGCATGATATTTCTTCCAATTTCAAACCTCTCTGTTGTGACTTTGAGGACAACAGAGAAATTACTTCAGGTCCATGCAAGTACAAGATGAGATTCTGGATTCCATTGTTTTTAAGTGGATCAGAAACCTATAGTTAACAAAATAGATGAAATATTTAATGTATGTCAGCAGCTGAAAACAAGTCCTCTCAAAATACCTGACAATGTTATTAAAGTCAAATTTTGAGAATTTGAGAACATCAAAGCCAGACCGACAAGTAGTGGGATAACTTACAGCTGGGTTTATAAGCTTTGCAAAGCTTTGTGTCTACGGGCGGCAGGCACATTTTTTTTTTGCCTCATAGTTCAAAGTTCAATAGAGTTGATTCAAAATTCATAGGAACCCAAAATTATATTTTTTGAACTCACAAAGTTTAATATTTCTAATAATAACTCCTTTAAATAGAGAATATCTAGCAAGGTTTTCTTATTTGTTTGTTTTCCCTGTAGGCAAATAATTCATAAGGAATCTTGATTCTCTTTCTGGAAGAAGAAAAATGTAAGTTTGTGTTTATGACTAGTGCACTGAGCAAGTGCGACCAGAAACAGGTAATTGAGGTGAAACACGTTTTTGACTTTCACTGTCCTTTAAATTTCTCTAATGAAAGAGTTTTTCTTTTTTGTTGGATGGAAGTTCTGACATCCTCCAGGAACATTCTAGTCACTTGAGGAGCAGAAAGTCCTACAGTCAACCTAACCCAAAAGACACTGTCTTCATTTTGAAATAGAATCCCAGTCCACTGCTTTGAGACGCATTTAGAAGTGAGACTTCCCCTCTTATCTCAGCTGCGGCCGGTTCCTCACAGGCCACCTTCCGTTGGGGAAGGAAGTATGGAAGGCTTTTTTCTCCCTTCTGCCGCTAACTTTCAGGCTTCTCCGGCGTCAGAGCACAGCCAGGCTGGAAGGAACAAGGTACAGGAAAGTTCTTAACATGAGTAATGTGGTTGTGAGACAGCTTTGCACCGCCGGGATCTGGCAGATGCTGAAAGATGAATCTTTTTCTCATAAGCGTGTCATGGGCTCTTTAGAGCGCCCCCTGCAGGTTCCCTCCACCAGCAGTGGTCTCAGGAGGCATGCATATTATCCCTCTAGCTCAGCGGCTTTCAACCTTTTCCATCCCACGGCACATATAAACTGATTACTAAAATTTGGTGGCACACCAAAAATATATTTTTTGCTGATTGACAAAAAATAGGTATAATTTTGATTCATTCACACCAGAAGGCTATTGTGTTAGCTGTTGTCATATTTTAAGTTGACAATCTAAGGGAGAGGAGGTCAGTGGCCCTGACTAAGTAGTTAGATATCGACTGTTTTAAAACTTGTGGCGCACCATTTGAAAATCCCTGCCCTAGCTGCGCTCACTTGTCATCACTTGTTCTGGAGTTTTCACTCCGCAGAGACTTTGGAGCCCATGGTTCCCGGAAGGCTCTTTGGGGGCCGAATTCAAAATAGTCCCATCCAACTCCCCTGTGGGGGTGGGAGGAGGGGTCACACAGGACAGCAGCTCTCTAAAAAGAGTTACTCTCCTCAAACCTCCCCAATACCCATGCTTGCAGCCCTTTTGTAGCCTCCCCACAGGTTTTAGGGCTGCCTGCCCAGTTTTTAATGACACTTTGAAATTTCCACGTAGTGATGGGGTGTCTCATCTTGGAATTTCATATTCATGGAATCTTTGATGCTTCTGTAGTAAGTGCCAATTTAATATTCTATTATCCTATAATTTAAACATCTGTTCCTCTTCCAAAACAGGGCAATTTCTAGACAACTGACCTATGTCAAAAAACCTTCCTCAGTATTGGGGTTTTTTCAACCTCAGCACTATTACCATTTTGGACCAGATCATTGTTTGTTGTTGAGGGCCCTCCTAGGCATTCTGGAGTGTTTAGCCACATTCCTGGCTTTTTACCCACTAGATGCCGGTATCACCCCCTTTCTTCCCCAGAGTCATGGCTATGAACATGTTTCCAGATGTTGCCAAATGTCTCCTGGGGGACAAAACTGCCCCTGGCTGAGGATCACTGCCATAAACTGATGCATACAGGCCTAGGGCAAACATGTTAAAAACAAGGTGAGCATCATCAGTGTGACCTAGACTGGAAGGGTTGCCCTGGAAGCAACCTTGGGCGTCCACCGGGTCCACCCCCACTTCGTAAGTGAGGACACAGCTCAGAGAGGTGAAGTTGGCTGCCTGCTGTCAGGGTTCCTGTCACAGGGAGGACGGGGAAGAATCTTGGTTTCCTGACCCTCGTACAGTGCTCATTGTGAGGCTGGAGATAAATAATTACTAAATTTTAACATGGCTGCTAATTTTAAAGCACCTACGCTTAGAATTTTCTGTGCTAAAAATAGAACACAGAAAAACCTTATCTAATTAGTTAGTGAATAGCACTGAATTAAAATTGGACACTATAATTAATCAATGCTAAATTGTGGTCAAATCCATTACCCTTGAGCGGATTATCTATGTGACCCACGGTCTCCTTGTGACACTGCACGTGGGGGGTCTGCAGGGCTAGTTGGTGAGCTTTGAGGAGGCGAGGGACTGGGGGAGGAAAGGGGCCTGTGAGTGGCAGGAAATCACTTTTGTGTTATCTACAGTTTGTTTTTAATCTGTGGCACTGCTCCTCACCGTTCAAAAAGCTAATTGAGAATTGACTGTTGCAAACTTTTATTATAGAGAATGCCAGAGATGGAAAAACACATGTAGAAAAAAAATAGAAATTATTCAATTGTCTATTAACTATGCTCAGTTTTATGACTGATCAAATTTCAGAAGTTTTTCTCCCTGCTGTTTTCTTTTTTCTTCTTTCTTTCTTTCCTTCCTTTCTATTTAATTTTTTAAAATTAAATTTATTGGGGCGACATTGGTTTAATAAGATCATATAGGTTTTAAGTGCACATTTCTGTTTTCTTAACTGTAGAGCTCTTTATGTTCTTTTAAAATAATCACTGAACAGAACATACGCTCTCCATAAAATTATTATTTTCTTTTCAGTAGTGTCTTACAAGAGACAGGCTATGGAAGTAGAGCTTAGCAATTTCCCCAGTATTTTATTTCCTGAAGGATAAGTTTTATTTCTGACTTCTATTTGAAGTAGAGCTGCACTGTGGTGTTTTAACTGTAGGGATGCCCACCCTGAACACTTGCCGACCACCTAAACTCAGCTTGCTCAACTCCCAGGTCATTGGGACCCATTGCCCACCTCCCTAAGTGGTCTTTTCTCTCTCAGCTCTGTCTGTGGTGCCCCAGCCTCCTTGGCTAGAAATGTGGAGATTGTCAGTGTCTTCTCTCCTAATAATAAATTTTAAAATTTAAACAATCAAAATATTATCCATTTGTTGAACACTTACTATGTACCAGACACGGTGTTAACAGGTTTCCATGATTCTGATCCTCACGACACTCTCTGGAAGGCAGGTATCATTGTTCCACAGGAAAGAACTGATCAGCATGCTGGTTGTCATCTGGTTGTAAGTGCTGGATCTTCTGAAACCCATGGCTCATGTCCTTAACCACTACAAGGTAGCGGTTATTTATTGTTATTAATTTGAGAGAAGTATCTGTTCTGATTCTAAAATGGATACTTCTAATGTTATTCATAAAATAAAATTCTATCTGTTTCTAAAGAGCATCTTATTTTGGAACTTTTACATTTTCTTGCTTTTTACAATATAGTTTCTGAGTCTTCTGAGTTACAGTAGTACATCTGTTTTTGTTAAAGAGGTTTTAGAGATGTGAGTTATAAAAGATTTTGATTTGTCAGTGACATTGAATATTTTTTAAAGATTATTTTTGGTGCTGACAGAAATCAGTGCATTGCACAAAGCACATTTTTAAAGACCCCTCCAGTGTCTGAATCTAGAGTCTGTTGGTGACTTGGCCTCTCCTTAGTTTGCAGTACCTAGCTTTGGCCAAGTAAAGGAAAGGCCTGTTAATATTATGGATGACGATGTTCTAACTGTGTTTTCTTAGATTCTGTATTTGTTTATTCGCATCAAACTGACAGCCACAGTTGCTGAGCTTTTCTGCAAGCCAGAGCCTGTGCTTGGAACTACCTCCTGATCTAACCCTCACACACCAAGCCAGTACTTCCCCTGCCCTAAATCACTTGGGCCAGGTACTAGATAACTAGAGGCCACCCCTGTAGCTCAGAGCCCATCAACAGTATTCACAATAGCCAACTTCGTAAGCTGTTTTCCCTGCTTTGCCTCTCCTGTATTAAACACAATAAAGTCTCTGGCCTGGGCTTTCCTCTCACTCCTCCTTCTGCCTCCTGACCACACCTTGGCACTTTCCCATGTAGCCCTGTGTGGCACGGTGTGTGCCCTTTCCTCAGGAAATGTGAGTGATAAAAATCTTTCAGTGCCATTGGCCTCTCTGTGTGGCCACTCAGTTACCTCCATAGATTAAAATCCTGCTGGTACAAATGAGACAGACAGCAGTGCAATTTCCTGGGGGTTTCTCTTGGTGAAGTGCATCTACATTCTTCATTATGTCACCCCAGTGGCTGTCCTTGACCTGTGCTCTTGGAAACCTCATGTCCAGGGGTTAAACAGTCCTTAGGCTATGCAAAATACGTTCTGGAGCCTATCGATAGAAGAAGCTCAAAGGAGGTTTCTTCCTGAAAGATGCAGACTTGCAGGTAGGAGGAAAATGGTGAGGTAGAAAGAGAAAGAAAGGTGAATGGCAGTGAGAGTATGCTGAAAATGGTGCGTATTTAATAAGCATAGAAACATCTCAGCCACTCAAACCCCATTCTGGGCCCTAGATAACACCAGCACCTCCTGCATCAGAATCAGCTGGAATGCTAGCTGAAAAGCAGATTCCTAGGACCTGACTCAAGCAAGAGGAATCCAAATCACTAGGATATAGCCAAGAATCAGTATTTTAAAAGCTCCCCAAGTGATTTTTTTTGCTCACTGACATCTAAGAATCTCTGGCCAAGACTCTGCGCTATTGTGAAAATGGGTGTGAGCGTTTGAATCCAGGACTAAAAATGAGGTGATTAGCATACAACAGTGTCTTTTATTTTAGGAATAAGACGAACTATTATCATCAAGTTTAGAGCACCGATTTTGTTTTCAGACTGCCCGATTTTACTCCCAGTTCACCATTTATTAGCTGTGAGACATTGAGAAAATGACCTAACCTCTCTGAATCCTAGTTTCCTCATGTGCAAAATAGAGATAATGGTATGTATCTCCTAGGTGCATGTTGGTGTTCATGTGACATGCTTGGTGCAGATTCTGGCACACAGCCAGTGGTCAGTATTACAGCTGTAAGAGACCCAACTCTTGTGATCTTGAGAAAACAATTCTTGATCTAAACTTCAGTGATTTCTCCAGCAAAAGATGGTGTGTTCTGTTTCAAACAGTCTGATTTCCCCCTCATTTTTCCTTAGAGTGGCCAGGCTGGATTACGGGTTACATTCTCTGAATACTTTTCTTCCTGACTTCACAGGTGCGTGTGCTCTCACACACACACACACACACACATACCACACTCTCTCACACCCATGCACAATGCTCTATCACACACAGAACCCTCACATACTCCTCTCTGCAATTCCCTAGACAGAGGACTTTCTCCTTCAGGGCTTGGCATCTGTTTGACTTTCTTTGTTCTGGAAAAGCCTCTTGTCAGCACTGTTTTCTCTAATATCTGCCCTGAACAGTGGCCTATAGGCTGTAATAATTAGTCCCTTTTAGATGGTACAGGCTTAATGATAACAAGTGGGCAGAGCTGGATGGCTAGAGGGCAGAGTGGGAGGTGGCGAGGGTCGAGCAAGCAGCAGAGTCAGCAGCTTTATCATGGGGGGCCAGAAGCTGGAACCAGCGTGCTGTGCCATCTTTTTTTTTCCCCTGAGGCCTGTGGTGCCAGGTTTGGGTGAAGTGGAGATGAGCATCCACCCTCCTGGCAGCTGCTGGCTTTCTGGGCTGGTGTTGAAGGAGCACAGAGTGTAATGAGAGCCGGGCTGAGAGCCCTCTATGGGCTTCTCCAATCACAATGTTGTGTTAGTCACTCCTCCTGCTTGGAAAACAGGCAGATATCAGGCCAGGAAATCTTACCACGAGGTTTGGATGGGATTGCACATGGATCTTTTTCTGCAAATAATAAGGATTTGTTGAGTCACGGAAGGGGCTGGGAGACCCTGGGCCTCGGTTCCCTATGTCTTCATTATGCATTTAAGTGACTCTGACCATCATTCAGATTTGGTGGGCCACTGAGACATGGGTGAGGACTAGAAATGATTTTGAGGCTCAAGCAGGTTTGGTGCTCTCTGTCATCCTCTGTTGAGCATGGACAGGAGGCATCTGGGGAAACTGGATCTATCACTTGGCAAGTTACTTACTCTCTCTAGACTTAGTTTCTCATCTGCAAATTGGGCTAATCATCAGCTTTATTTCATAGAATTTTTGAGAGTGTTATAGGAGAGGATGCTTACAGAGGAATTAAAGTAGGACCAGGCACACGGTGAACCTGCAGGAAATGTGAGCTCCCAGTCTCAGGAGAAGTTCACCGATACTCTAGGTCAAAGTGTTCGTGTTCAGGCTTGCTGAGGTATGGTGAAGGTCTATGGCTTCACCTTAAATTTTGAGGTTTAAAAGAGTGATTTCTTTACATACTCAAAATTCTCTGGAAACACCAGTGTACGGTTTAAATTTGGTGCTAAGAGGTAAGCTTGGGGCTCTCGTTGTTCTGGTAGTGATGGCTGACACATTGAAATAACATGAGTGTGCTTTCAACTGGAAGCTTACAAAAAACTTCTTTACTTGGAACTTTAAGCTTTACAAAGGGACAGGTAAAATGCATCAGAGAGAAAGTTCTTCCACTCTTCTGCCACCAACAGGTAAGGTTAAGCTTCCCCAGTCTCTCTTTGAAATAAGGAAAATGCAGACTTTTGGGTAACCTTTCTAAAGAGACTAACTTCTGTGTACTTTTGGCCACAGGGCATGGGGAAACCGATTCCAATCACAAGGAGAAGGTAAACCAAAACTGTTAAAAAAAAAAAATCTGGTATTTTCCTCATTCAGAAGTAAAGTGACGACTGCTGGTTGGAAAGTATATTTTTGTTATTGAAGAAGCAAATTAAAATAGCAAGAAAACAATGAAATGATCAGCTTACAAAGTTATTTGCTTTGATTAAAAGCACCAATAAATGTGTCTTGATTCTATAACTGCTTCATTTAGCACTTGACACATAATAGATTTTTTTTCACACCATAATATCTCCATTGAAATATAATTATTTTGCAGATTGCTCAACTGAACACTCTTATGAACGTGCTGTGGGGGGGACTCGCCCAGGGCAGTCATCAGGAGATCGTGACAACGTGCACAATTGATGGGCACGTGAGGGAGGTGGCAGCCAAGCTTGGAGCAGAGAAGGTGATTTGTTGCAGAGCAATTACGCTAATGCATTTTTAAAAGCATAAAATAAAGAATCATTTCATTTGCTGAAAAGATATTTTAGGTGCGTGGGTAAAGCAGTGACAGAATATTTTGATTGTCAGGTTTTTTATCCCCCCTTTAAAGTTAGATAATTACATTTACCAGTTAAAGAATTGCCATTTAAAAATAATATTTTGTCCAAATGTTTAAATATGTCTATTAAAATGTAGAGTGAACACGACAGCGGCCTTTTCATGCTGTAATTCTAGTCAGTGGTCTGAAAACAATTAGGAGGAAAAAATGTACATTTATTTAGTGCTAGCTGGAGAGTCAAGATCTGAAGACAATGGTGAGATTTGCTTCATGAGTTTTAAGATAGTTCTACTTTTGCTCAGATACCAGTTCTAAGAAAGGTTCTGCTGCTGTGTGTGTAGTTTCTTTAGTCATCTCTCCAGGGGACAAAGCCCCGCAGTGGGCTGCAGTCTGGTACCCTCTGTCACACATATAAAATGGGGAGAAACCTTCATGAAACAGTTAAGTGGTACCTATCCATTTAGTCCCTTCACTCAGCTGGTTCACTCCAGAATAGCTGCACTGGTTGTTACAATATTAAAATATTTGCTCACCTGTTGGTAAAGAGTCCTCCCCTGAGCCTCTGTGCAGTCCCCCCACCATTCCCCCGTGAAACCTTCTAGATGGCCCCACCATCCAGCAGCCAAAGGACTAATGCCTGCCTTAACCCAGGGCTGCCAGGCCCTGCCCCAGGCAGGCATCCATTCCAATTGGTAGGTGTCCAAACTTTCTGCTTATCACCCCTGTTTAGATTAATCTTTGACTTTTAGCTTAGGATTGTTTAGAATTGTCAAAAGCAGTCTGTGGAAGCTGGCATGTGAGATGGAGCGGGAAACTGGTAAAAATCAGTTTCCTGGTTCTCTTAATCTCAAGGATGAGAATGCTTTCATTCTTGAACATGTCTGATGAGCTAAGATTAATAATAATGGTTATTTTACTATTTTCTTCCCACACCCTAACACACTGTTTTGTACCTATCACTTTGGTACAAAAGTGGCTTAGAATCATGCTACTCAAGCTACATTACATGCCCATGAATCCCCTGGGGAGCTTGTTAAGATGCAGATTCTGATTTGGTAGGTCTGCTCTAGGGCTTGAACTTCTGCAGTTCTAACAAGCTTGTCAGGTGATGCTGTTGTTACTGGTCCTGGAACACATAATTAATAGCAAGAACCTAGAGCATACAGTCCATACTCATTAGAATGTCATTAGAGGGCACTTCCGGTCAAGGCGGTGGTGTAGGTAAACAGGGTTTGCCTCCTTGCACAACCACATCAAAATTACAACTAAGCTATAGAACAATCACCATTCAGAATGGTCAGAAAGTGAGCTGAATGGAAATCCTACAACTACAGAATTAAAGAAGAAACCAGCTACGGAATTACAGAAGAAACCAAATCGAGATTAGTAGGAGGGGCAGAAATGTGGAATAGGTTGGTCCCACACCCACATGTGACAGATAAAAATCAGGAAAGATACCTGAGGAGTGAGGGGTTCAGCTGCACACCAGGCCCCCCAGCCCCAGGGCTCCTGTGCCAGGAAGGGAAGTCCCCATAACTTCTGGCTGTAAAAACCAGCAGGATTGAGGCTGTAGAAGACAAAAACTTTTCTGGAGTACCTGGCAGTTTCTCTTAAAGGGCCCATACACAGGCTTACTTGGACTCACTCCCTCTGAGCTCCCACATGGGGGCAGCAGATTGAAAGGTACCAGAGGCATATGGGGAGGAACTGAAGTGTTCAGCATTGGGGCAAAAACTGGGGGCAGCTTTCTCCCAGAAGTGCTGGCAGAGGCCATTGTTTCTTTTCTGAGCCCTCTCCCAACAGAATCACAGAGCAGGCAAGAACCATATCTGAGCTTCCATCAGCTTGGCTCACACTGTTGGCCCCTCCCTAGTGATTCCCCGAAGCCCTGCCCTCCCAACTTTTGGGCCCACCTAAGCTGTTTCCAGTGATTTTTCCATATGAATGGCTTGTCTTGGCTCATGCTTCAGATTTTCTTATATTCTATCAAACAAGCAGCATCTGGCTTCAGTGAGCTCCATACTTGCTAAGTTGCCCCAGGTCTAGCACTACCAGTAGCTGGCCTTGGCTCACCGCTGACCTCTCCTGGGCACCTCCAAGACCAACACAAGCAACAGCCATCTGCAGATTGCTCTGTAGCTTATGTTGCGTGACCTGGATGCTGTGTGACTGGTCTTGGACATGCCAACAGCTATCAAGGATCAACTACAACAGGAGGATGTACACAGCCCACATGGTGGGTGCACCTTGATTACCCAGCTTGGGTAATAGGGGAGGCTGTGCTACTGCACTCTACCTCCCCCCACACAAATAGACTGAAGTACCCTAGGCCAATGTGAGCACCCCTGTATCTGTGCCCTCCTTGAATTCTGACAGATTATACTTGAAAGAAATATTTTATTGCAGCTGCTGTGGAATGTCTGTCATGGATTTTGTCCCCTTGGCATCCACACCTGTGAAAGGAAGTAGAAAGGGAGCAGGAATGAGTAGAGGGAGTGGTCAAGACATAAGGAAGGCCAGTGACAACCTGGCTGACCCCATGGGAAGCTCTGGAGCCAGAATGGTGCAAGATGGCTTTCATCAGTCATTGGATATCAGAATGGCCTTGGGCAGGAGCTCTGTATGGCTGAGCAGTCTCCAGGGAGCTGACTGTCATCTGCCCACAGCACTCATAACATTTGGGGCAACAGTCCTTCCTTCAAGGAGAATCTGGACAATGCATCACAGGGCCCATTAGAACATCTCTCCCCTTCTTCTAGGACTCCTGTGGGCGTGGCTGTGGTTTAGTTGTTGTATCTGAGGGCCAGGCATAATGTTGGCACACGGTGGTGCTCAATATACAACGTCTGCAATTGGCAGCCAGTGACCAGTGTGGCTGTCCCTATATGCTGTAACTTAGCAAGTATGGAGCTCACTGAAGACAGTCACTTGGGGCATGGAAAGAATTTATGAGGAAGTTCTACTTACATATTTTAATATCTCTTTTTAAATTTCTATTTTTTGAGAGACTTCAGCTCTGTGCAAAACATGATAGTACAGTGTTACATATATATGTTTTATAAATAAAATAAATGGGAAGTATGCTCAAACATTTCTTGGTAGTGGTGCATGACTGATATCTGCAAGGAGACCAGTGGCCTGGGGCAGCTGCTGGCGTTTTTGGTAAAGTGTGATGGGAGCACAGCAGCCCCTATTTGTTTACACGTCATCTGTGGCTGCCTTTGTGCTATGAGGGCAGAGTTGAGTCGTTGAAGCAGAGAGAGCATGGCCCGCAGAGCCTTGCTATCCAGGCTTCACAGACAGCTCATGCTCCCTGGGCTGGCAGATGCAGCAGTTAGTGTGTTGACCGCAGGTAGCACGGGCCCTTCAAGTTCTGCTGAACCACGTGTCTAACATAATAACAAAGCCCGAAGTTATTGCAGGACTGGACCTCATGGTTGGTAGCTGTTTGCTTCTCAGATGCTGTGAAAGGGCAGCTATTTGTTTCCTAATGTTTATTCTCCTCTTCTCTCTTAGTAACAGTTAGGCACATGGATGCCTAGAATAAATACAGCACTCTCCAGCCCCTCTGGCAGTGAGTAGGGCCATAAGTCAGGCCAGTGGGATGTAGCAGGTTTTTTGTGTGCAGCTTCTAGGAGGTATTCTGAAAGGAAGTGGTCGTGTTCTTCTTTTGTTCTTCCTTTGGCTGGCTGGGATATGGATAAGGTGGGTAGGGTCTGAGCAGCCATCTCGTACTACGAAGTGGAACATGGTGAGGGTATTGTAGCAGCCTAAAAGAAGGAGGCTGGCTGATACCATCTAACAAGTTCTGGATTTCCACTTCCACATTCCTTTACAGGTAAGAGAAATAAGCTTCTATCTTGCTTAAGGCATTGTTAGATATAAATCCTAAAGGGCTTCTTTTCACTCACAATTGAACATACTTCTAATAGATACAGGTAGATTTGTAACAGAGTAAGGCCCCCAAAATTTCCAGTTTTGGATAATGTGCCATATCTTCCAGGAAGTACTTTGCCCCTCAAAATCTAAATTATTTTAACTAGAGAATTAAAGCCCAGAACTGTGTGAATGTTACTGAAGCAGCCAAATATTTATGAAGTTGTGGGGTATCAGGAAGGGCACTTCTGAGCTTGGGTAGCTGAGTGAGGTCTGTGCAGGGGATGGGGGCCCCAAATGTTGGAAAACTTTAGTTTAGGTGATAACTAACAAGCTTAGTAATCAATGCAAGTAAAAAGCTATTGTTCAAGGAACTGAAGGTATGACCGACCCTGACTCCAGGAGACCATAAGCAGCTTCACCTCTGTGCCCCAGGAGGGCTGCAAGCAATCAAGGTGGTGTCTGAGCCATCGTGCTCCAGGGAGAGACACCCACCGCCCAGGACCCAGATAAAGACCACCGCCCAGGACACAGATGGAAGAATGTGGGCGCCTTTATCTGATTAACCTTTTCTCTGATTCCAAACCCCACACCTACACTTTTCTTCTCCTTAGAAAAAGCATCAGTTCAAAACAGAATTGAAGACCGTCTATTAGGGTACAAACCCACCATCATCTCAGATGGCCGGCATCTGAATAAAGCGCCCATAAAGATTCAACCCCCGTCTCTGCTTACTGGGTCTGGTGGTGACAGGCGGCATCAGTGCCCACTTTTTGGTTTCACAGGGACTCAAATCAGCGACATTTGGAAATCTGGGTGTTTTTTCCTTAAAAGAAAAACGTTCCTCATAGTTATATTTGTGTGGATTTTTCCTCTCCTTCAGAGACTTGACTTGTATAAATAATTCTTGAGTTTTTTTTAATTTTTAGGACTCTAAGTAAATAATTACTTAGTAAGTGATAAATGTTTTCCTGGCACAGCCTAACTTTATTATGTGACACCCAAGAATAATCACTTAGATTTTACAACGCCCTTAATAAAGAATTGAGTACATCTTTTTTGACTAGAGTAATTTATTTAGAGTTAGGATTTTTGAGGAAAGTAATTTTTATTTGTGCTCACAGTAAAGTAATTAGTGACAGTCATTTTACTTAAGAGAAGTTTTTGTGTGTGTTTTTTTAAGGTATCATTTACTGTGCTAGAACATACAAGAGGAACTCTGTCCAGGACAATAGTCTTTTAGTCTTGTTAGTGTCTTATTCTGTATAAATGTGCCTAATTGTGGCATTTGCTAAACAGAACCCATCCTACTGAGTGTGATCATTTAGCTGTGAGGAGACATAATAACAGTTGCATCCAAAATTTGCAGCAATTTTACATATTCTTTCTGCAGACATTTTTTTTTCTTGTTGCCAAAGGCGCCAGGAAAGCGCTGCTGTTTCCCCCATTGTCAGGGGCAGCTGTCTGTCTGTGCTGAGACTGCGCACCCACCAACCAGGCAGATGGTGGATGGGGGCTGAGGCATGTCTTCTGTGCCCAGGATCCACTTTGCTGGCTTTGGGGAGCGCAGCTGCCACGCTCCTAGGCTGGTGACAGCGAGGCAGCGTCTGCATTTCAGGAGCCCTTGTATAGAGCCACGTGCTCTGAAAGGGTGCTGGGTCTTTGGAGCATTGAATAGGCACTTGCATATTCAAACTGTCAGAGCTGTGTGAAAATATGGACTGCTATTAATTAGAATTTTGGATGGGAATCTGGCAGAAGGTGTGCTGCCAAGGACAAGGGGAAACTGTTCTGCCAGGTCTGCATAGTAATGTGTTCCTGCTGGGGAGGCCAGCCAGAGCCCTGCGGCCTGCCTCGTGCCACCACATTTCTCAGGCGTGCTTCACTCCTCTTCTTCCACCTTACGGTCCTTTGTGCTGATCGCATCCTTCCTACGTGGGGCTTTGAGAAGGCACTCAGTCGTCTGGGGGATGGCGGGTGGGGAAGGGGTTGTTGTGGGGTGGGAGCGGGGAAGGAGTCCCCTTTTACTGTGCATAAAGGGGAAGGAAGAGCCTTCCCTGCTCCTGCTGCTGTGCCCTGGCTGGCCCTCAAAAGCGGGTGGTTCACTGGGGAAACGAACCTGAGGACCATGATTCTGTGCTTCCTTATTGCCAAGTCTAGGCCATAAGACAAGACCTCAGCTCTGTTATCCCTCTCATATCCCTCCTTCTGTTCTGCTCACTGTCCTCAAAGGGGACATTCAGTGTTAACTTAGTGAAGCTGTTTTGATTCAAAACAATTGACTTGTAATTGTATGTCTATAATTCACTCATTGAAAGTATATAATTTGATGGTCTTTAGTCAAGTCACAGGTATGTGAAGCTATTGCCGGAGTCAGTGTTAGAAAAGTTCATCAGTTCAAACAGAAACCCTCTCTACCCTTTTGCTCTTATCCCCGAGTCTCCTCATCCCTACCCCTGCTCTACTCAATCACTAATCCCCTTCCTGTTTCTATAGACCCAGATATCTGTGTGTGTGAATCGTTTGGAGGGGTGACGGAGGATGTGTGTGAGGGTCTGTACATGGGGTGAGGCCAAGAGGAGAAGATAGGGAAAACTTCCGGAAGAAACAAAAAACTAGTGTTGGCATGTAAAGACATTAAGCTCGGTTGCCATCTATTACAATCAAATGGATTCACTTTTGCTCGTCATCCCAAGCTGAGATCATACACTGGCCTGTCACCAACTCTCCGTCAGTCTTAAATGGCTTACCAAATCGGAACAGTAACTTACACATGTCTGAGAAAAGTTAATTTTCTATTTCACACTGTGCCATGAAGGAGTTTACACAATTTTGTTTGCTTTATCAGTATTTCACATTTAGGTAAGGTACCACTCATGTTCCAGGACCAAAGCATCAAGGGTTGTCCAGTCAGAAAATGGTAATGGTGATAACTCATATTTGAGGAGGTCAACATAGAATTTACATATGGTAATTCTCAAGATAGGTTTTACTACCTGTGCGGAGTTTTGATAGTTTGTCATTTATTTCACACTTTTTCAATCTCTGACCCTAACAATTTCACTCCCCGTCCTTAGTACCTCTCATCCATCAACTACCTACACCAACATAAACATACTTTTATAAATGACATATAGGCTCAAAGAATTTGGAGCTGGAAAGGATTTTAGGGACAGTCTAATCAAAGCCACTTTTATTTAGCCAGCTCAGGCTGCCGTAACAAAAACCGTAGCCTGGGTAGCTGAAACAACAGGAGTTTACTTTCTCACAAGTCTGGGGGCTGGAAGTCTAAGATCAGGGTGCCAGCACGGCTGAGTTCTGGTGAGAGCTCTCTTCCTGGTTTCCAGATGTCTTCTTGCTGCGTCCTCCTGTGGTGGTAGGGGGATGGGAGGAGGAAGAAGAGAGGGGGGAGAGAGAGAGAGAGATCTCTGGTGTCTTCTTATAAAAGCACTCATCCCATGCGGAGGGCCCCATCCTCACGACCTCATCTAAACCTGATTATCTCCCGAAGGCCCTGTCTCCAAATCCCATAACGTTGGGCATTAGTGTTCCCACACATGAATTTGGGGGATGCAGTTCGGCCCACAGCACCACTCATTAAATTTTTCTCTATGTTAACATGAAAATTATCTGCTTTAGAGAATTCCATTACATTTCTGGAGTTGGTTGTTTATCTAGTGGATATCAAAAATATGTTTGCAGACCCCTGCTTTGGAGCATTGACAGTTCTTGAAAATTCCTGATTGCTTAGAACTGTGGATCGGAGGGAAGATTCTTAGAAATTACACCAGAGCAGAAGTAGAAAATGAAGATACCGTAAAAGTCTTGGAGGTGGAGGTGGGGGGATCTCGAAACTATGGCACAGAAGGACGGAGGAGATGGGCACTCGGAAGGGATTATTACCTTCCTGGGAGACTGGGTGAAATGTAAAGTAAGATTTCGGGTGGGAATAACCTGAGAGTGGCTATTAAGTGAAATTTAAGGAAGTGACTGCCTCCAGAAAGCCCATCTCTCAGCGAGGCAGTGAACACCTGGGAGCCAGCCTCCTCGCGGCCTCTCAGCTGGATGCGTTTCCCTGCAGGTGAAAGGCGGTGACTCTCAGTGTGGGTGTTCTTGCCAGCTGAGCCCCAAGTCAGCGCTGACCGTCGTGGTACTTCGCCCCTTATCTGTGCTTCTGCTTTCCATGGTTTCAGTTACCTGGGTCAACCACCATCTAAAAATATAAAATGGAAAATCCAGAAAGAATTCATAAGTTTCAGATTTTGTGCTGTTCTGAGTAGGATGAAATCTCGTGAGACCTGCTCCCTCCGCCCGAGACAAGAACCAGCTGCTGGCCCTGTGCACTCCCTGAGCTGCCTCCCTGAGCTCCACTCCCTTCACTGGTCTAGGTTACTATTGTAGTGCTTGTGTTCAAGTAACCCTTATTTTACTTAAAAATGTCTCATTCACCTCAGTTCATCCCGTCAAGCAAGCATTTTATCATCTGACATCCCAAGAAGAGGTAAGGTGAGTACAAAATATTTTGAGAGAGGGACCACTTTCCCACAACTTTTATCACCATATATTGTTATAACTGTTCTACTTTATTATTAGTTATTGTTGCTTATCTCTTACTGTGCCTAACTTATAAATTAATCTCGATCATAGGTATGGATGTCTAGGAAGTAACAGTATTTTGGGGTTCTGTGGTACCCACAGTTTCGGGCATCCACCAGAGCACACCCCCTGAGGACAAGAGGGGGGTGCTGCCTTTGGAAATTGTTTCTACCTTAGAGGGACACCTCAGCGGCTTTGTCTCAGTGCCTTTGGTCTACGAGAAGGAGACTCTATTGTTAAAGGAATAAGGCCAGTGAAGGTAGAGCACAAGCCTAATCTTGATGATTAGGAGTCAGCAAACTAGGGTATTTGACCCACAGTTTGCCCTCTCATCTGCAAATTAGATACAGCCAGGATTCACGGTGAGAGTGTTCTCAGATTATGTGCTTTAGGAGTCAAATGTAATTTTTTTGCTTTAGAATAATTTGCTACCTCAATTCTCTATTTATGTAAAAATACAGTAAGCAAGCCATGCTGATTCAGCAGAGAATGTGTTTAAATACAGTATCAAGTTCTCTTGATGTGCCTAAATATGGTTTACTAAGCCAGGAGGAAGTGAGCACACAGGCTTTTAGGTCACGTCTGGGACAGCAAGGTGCAGGCAGCAGGCAGTGGCGGCCAGGCCATGGCCAGCACGGAGAGGAGGGCCTCCTCAGTCCGTTCTCAGCTGAACTGTGAAGGCAACGCCGCAGGAAACCCCGAGGGACGGTGTTGACTCTTTATACGGTGCATTTCAGTTGTTTCTTGGGGTTTTTGGTTTGTTACCAGCATGTGTAATGTATTTAAAAAAATAGATCATTTGGTTTGGTTTTGAAAGCATCTGCTTCAGTGATGTCATGGAACTGTCAAGAAAGGCAGAGCTCATCTGCTTCGTGGAGACCATGTAGTGGTTCCTCAATAATATTGTATAATCATTGGCAGTTAACACATGGGAGACATAACATCAGCTAGAGAGCCTTAACAGACATTTGCATAGATGGCAAATATGTGCACACAGCATTCTTCAAATATTGGTTTTTATAGTGAATACGAAAATCACTTGTTAAGTGTTTGACTGAAATACGCAGTTAACTGAACCAGGAATTCAGATTTCTGTTCGGCTCAGAAAATGGCTCCCACTTTTCACAATCGCGGGTACCTGTTTTGGAAGTGGCCCTTTTCACTGAGCTTGCGCTGACCGAAACCATGCGCTCCACACTGTCTTCTTGTTTCCTGTCAGGTGGAAGTGAGGTGTGGGTGCGTGTGCACATGTATGTTCGTGTCTGAATGTATGTGAGAGGAGCAAAGACAGAGACAAAGAGGAGAGAGACTGAGGTAGAGTCTTTCCCCGAATGAGAGAGTTTTTGAATCATTTTCAGGGGATTTGTGTCATTGTCCCATTGTTGTTTTTAAATCATTTTTTACTGCTATGGATGACTGTGTCATTTTTGTTGTTATTGAGCCACAAGAAAAACATTGGCAGTTCTGACAAGGTTATGAAGCCAGAAGAATTTCTTGAGGAAAATATCCTCATGTGTCACATACGGCTTTCTCATTTTGTTTTCTTCATAAAAGGTCTCAACTCAACCAGTTATGAAGCTCCTACAAATACTGTTTTTTGAAGAAAAATACATAATGAAGACTTTCTACTGAAAAATGACGATCAGCCAATATTTGTTGAGTGTCTGCTGTGGGCGCTGTATTGAGTTAAGAGTTCTGAGGCACAAAGATGAATAATATGAACAAGGCACGGAAACATGCACATGGTGTTTCCTTTGCATTGTTTCCAAAAAGCTTTGCAGTAAGAATTTAATGGAACAATTTACTGTCTTTATTCTTTTAATTTATTTTTTAGAGAGAGAAGGGAGGGAGAGAAACATCAATGTGCAAGAGAAACATCAATCAGTTATCTCTTGCACCACCCCAAATGGGGACCTGGCCCATAACCCAGGCATGTGCCCTGACCAGGAATTGAACCAGCGACCCCTTGGCTTGCAGGCCGGCACTCAGTCCACTGAGCCACACCAGCCAGGGCAACAATTGACTCTCTTTATAAGTGAGTTCTATAGTATATGCATAGAGCAATACATATAGTCTCCAATTTAGGATGGATTGGGTCCCAAAAATCTATTTGAAAATTATTATAGTTGTCTGGTTATCAGAAAGCATTTCCTTATCCTAAAAATTGTAAATAAGGTAAGTTCCTAGGCTTGTTGATAAGGAATATTCTTAGCTTATAAATCTAACCCTCAACTAAGATATAAATTAAAATTATAATTCATTTTAAGGGTACCTAACCTATCATTGTAATAATTAAGTGATTCACTGCCCAGACCTATGGTGTGACGGAGTCCCAGTTTAATTTTTTTGTGAGGCACCTGTAGAAGCAGTTTGAGTTCTACAAACCAGAGTGTCAGCACCATTCTAATGTCCGGTCTCATCTGATCACAGTAAAATAAAAACCCCACACTGGCCAGAAGATACGGTGCATTTGCCATTTCCCCCTGTAAGAATCAGAACCCAGCTACGACACTCTGGGATGACCCCATAGGTGTGAGCTCTGGAGTCACTGGCGCCTCTGGTCAACACCATAATGTGGAAGCAGAAGAAGTTTGGAGGGTCCCAAGAAGGTGAGAAATGGGGACTGAGGCCCAAACAGCTGCAGGTCCAGGCTCAGAGTGCCTCCCCAGTTGGTGTGGCCAGCTTTGACCAGTCATAGGCACCAGAAGGGACTCTAATGCCCAGGAACCTCTGAGTCCTGAATTCTGGGCAGAGCCCCCTACTTGCCCATGTCTAAGAGTAATAATGTCAGTAACAATATTTCTATGGGGAAGTGCATGAGCAGTTTCAATTCAGAGCACAAATAACATATTTCTGATAGCCTGGCACATGGAAGATGCTCATTGTATTTACTGAATAAATAAATAGATGGTTTGAGGATGGGTGCTTCTTTTTAAAAGGATAGATTAAACACTAATTGTTGCTCAAGTTTGCATACAAAAAGGCATCTGTGGGGGGGTCACAGCTCTGTCATCCTGCTATAGAAAGTGAAGGTTAATTATAATAAGTGGGATAGAATGGGGTGTGGGGGGGTGGGTATCAGAATTGGGTGGCATCTTTCACTTCTTTGGTAGACATGGATGAAAGGCTGACAAATCATAAACTGTCTTTATTGTTGTTACACTTCTGGGGAGATGGAAAATATCACGGTTTTTGGAGAAGAGAGAAATAACTTATATGAATTCATTCAATTTAGTTGCAATTGAGATAAGAATTAGAATTTCTGATACTAGTTTGATTCCAACTGCTTAGATCCAAAGTGAAAATATGGAAAACAAGTAACATTTTTGGAATAATAATTTATAAAAAGATTATTCAAACACTCTTTACTGACCTGCAGAGAAAGTCCTGGCATTGCTGAATAATTCCAAGATCAACTAGGAGTCAACATAGTAATTGCCTCTCAAAGACTTTTCTTCATAGAGTAGGAAGTACTTAAATTCTGCACATACTGACTTTTATGACATCTCTCCAGTGCTCAGGATGCTGTTCTGTAGCTGTGGCATTGCATTCTCCCCCAAGGGGTCCCCTGTGCTATCTGCATTATGAGAAGAAAGTTTAGCCTATTCATCTCGCCTCTATTGCTTCTGCTGAGACAACCACCTGTATGTCTCGTTTGTCAAATGGGCATGGGGTAGATGGCAACCTTATGCGACAGAAAGGTATTTTCCTTTGTTGCTTCCGTGACATTCAGTGGCAGAAATAACCATTCAATATAATTAGTCATTGTAAGGTACTTTGTACAGAAAACGCTTTACTAGAATAATAATAAAGAGTTTCAGCACAACTCCACAAAAGGAACTCAGTGAACAGATTTAGGATTAATGGGGACTTATGCCAGGGTGGGGTCAGAAGACCTTTAGATCCTGTGCTCACATTTATGAAAGGTCTGGAAATGTACATTTAGACATGATCCTCAAATGAGGTTACACACAGTCCCAGGGCTACATTGCCAAGACTAAACCTTTACAATGTGCTGTTACTCTTCTAACCCTGTTTTGGCATTTATTCATATTTTACTGTATTGAGGGCCTCAAAACATGGAAGTGACCCAGGAGTCTGACACTCACTGGGAGGCTCTGACAAACTTCCCCAGTCTCATTCATTCCACACCTATAACCTCCCACTTTGTGCTGGAGGAATGAGAGGAGCCAGTGGCTCTGTTTTACTAATCTAGATGCTTAGGAAGTGGCAAAGCTAACACGGGGTGCGTGCAGGCGCCCAACACCGAGTTCTTTCACTCATTCACTCCCTGAACTCACACTGACTGAGCGGTCAGACAGACCTGAAAAGGAGTCCGTGCTCCGCCAGTCCCTCAGCACACTGCCCTGTTGAGCTTCAATTTCAAATTTTGTTAGGCAGAATCAACACTAGTTTTGCCTCCAAGGATATCGTGGAGACCAAATGAGGTCACGCACTAGAGGCAGCACAGGCCTGATGGGAACTAAGGGTTCGGCGGAAGTTAGCTGCAATTATGAGAAGCATTACTTTTCACTACGGCATTAGCCATTGCTGCGGTGTTAGGTGTGCTAGGAGCTGGGATCAGAGGGTGGATAAAACCTGCCCCTGTCTCCTACAGGCTTTAAGTCTAGGGAGACGGGGAAAGCATGCGATTTCAGCATGATAGGAGCTGTAACTGCATTTGTGTGAGGAGTGGGTACCGTATAAAGAGGTGACTTCAACTCTGCCCGGGACACAGAGACATGTTTGTAGGTGTCAGGGAAAACCCAGTTTCTTGTCTCACCAAACTGCTAATTAGCTGGGCTGTGACATCTGGCAGATTGTTTGGCCACTCTGAGTCTCAGTTCCTTATCTATGAAAAGAAGGGTCAGACTAAACTCAAAAATGTGCTGAACTGACCAGGTTGTGGGACTGAAGTGGGCCCAGGTTCTTTCCATGACGTAAGTCAAGATTCTGACTTTGCTGTTGATTCATCATTGTACCTGGAAAAAAAAGCTACCATGCTTGACTTCACTTCCTCAACACTTCCTACTTAGTTAATTTCCAGTTTTAATGAACTTTGAAAACACAATGCCTTATGCCACACGTGAGGAAATTTGTCTTGCAGAGTCCCTTGTCCACACTCTGGGTCTTGCTCAGCGGCATTTTGGCCGTCAAGAAGGTAGAGCAAGGCTTACTTACCATAGGGCTCTCATTCATAACTGCAGTTTCTCCTATGGGAAACTTCTCAGCCTTTTTTTTTTTTCTTGGATCTAAAAATATCAGGCAGGATGATGAATTGAGTGTGTTTGTGTGTTTCTGTCATCCTTCAGAGCCAGGGAATGTTAATAACTGGATAAATGTCTATTCCCTCAGCCACATGCTAGGAAGAGTTTTGTTTTTAGCATGTTCCAGAAATCCCCTGGCAGATACTGAAACAAAAGTTGCAATAAAACAGAGTTACTAATCTATTTTCCACGCCAAATGTCTAAAAACCCCCATGCCTACTGATTTATGCGTCCCTCGTGCAGGGCCTCCATCCAACCACAAGTAAGTGGTTTACTCATGTGCATTCTGGGGCAGAGAGACTGGATACCAAGAACTTCGAGCCTCCTCTGATGAGTTATGTGTCCATCCCAAGATGGCAAGACCAGAAATGGTTAGGTATTAGCTCTTTAAAAAGAATGAAAACTACGAAATGATCCCTATAAAACTTTTTTGCGTTGCTCTACAGAGAAAATTCCTTCTTCGTAGCTTGATAAAACTATCTACTGGTAAAATCATGCAGTATTAAACACTTACACAACATCCTTAGAAAGTAACCTGAAAGGCTATGCATAATAACAAACCAAAAAATTAAATCCGTCTTGATTTAATTAAACCAGAGGGCTGCACAAACACAACAGCTGTTGCCCTCTCTCTTGCCCTCTCCCCCAAGTGGGCTAGGACAGAGCTGTTGTAAGAAAGTGTAGAAACACGTCTTTATGTGGTGCAGGTTCCTGGAAGTGACATGGAGCCGAGCCTCTCCCACCCACAGAAAGTTCTAGGAAAGAAACATTCTAGCAGATGGTTCTACCACTTTTAGAATGTTGTAATGATTATATAAAATTATTTTTAAGCACAGGTCTGTAGGGTATCTGTGAAGATAAGCTTTTTTATTGTTGAAGGGACTGGCTTCCTTTTCTGCTGCTTTCCCCTTTTTTCTTTTCTTTTTGTGTATGTAGGGAAACAACTTTTTCAATCAGAGTTGAGTAAGGAGTGCCATAAAGTACATTAAAAAAATGTAGTAAGTGATTAGTAAAATCTTCTATTCTGATTCATTCCTAGGGTGAGAGAAATGGATAGTTCCTGTAGTCACTGTATCACATACCTGTTATTTTATGACTTAATAAAAAAATGCAGTTGTTCAATGCAAAGGTCTAAATTGTAAAGTAAATCTATCCTGAAATTTTTATTACATCTTTGTCAGAAAATCCAGAATTTTGAATAACCCCTAAAATTGGCTAAATCACTCTTATTAAGCACAAGGCAAGTCCTCTGTAGTGAATATTCATTTTGAAGTTTTAGCATCTTGGATTGTTAAAGCTAGAAATACTACTTAATTTGAGAACATCTGTATTGAATACATATTTTCTAATACTTAAACTTTCCAACTAATACTGAGGTATTTCTGGTAATTATACTTTGTTTTGGCTGTGCAGAATTTAACTGAATTGAGGACAGGCTAAGTTTATTGGTTCCTTTTCTAATAGATTTTAAATAAAGCCGACTACAGTGACAAAGCTATAGCTTCTTGCTTTGCAAATTGATTCTCTTTAAATTTGATTGCATTCATTCACTCATTGACTCTTGGAATGACCTTAAATCAAAACCAGAGCACATTATTTAGTTGAATATAGTGATTTTTCTCAGAGCTGTATTCACAAGGTCCAAATAGTTATCCTTACGGCTGTGTAATCCCATCCAAGGATCAAATCTGAGAGTTCTTGATGAGTTGTAGATTACACATCCTTATATAATCTTTTCTAATATAATTAGTAGCATCCAACCTTGGGTAGGCATTGGAGAGAAGACTAGACTGTCTCATGAAAACTTATAATACTGAAGCTCTACGTTGCTGAAGGAAGGCAGATCTTGAGATTTGGGCAATTAAGAGAACAGGTGGTGGCAGGTGAGGCCCTGTTAGCAAGCTGAGGAACACTGTAGGTTGTAGACCATGAACCACTATGAGGAAATGGGTCCCAGGGGTTTCTGCAGGCCCTGCCAGCAGTTTCTTTAGTAAGCAGTCTTGAATTTCTTCCAAATGGCCCTTTGTCTCCAGAGTTTCCTACTATAACACAGTGATTTTGAAAACAAAAAAATTTTTTAACAGGGGAGTTTGCTTTCAAATGAAACCATATATGGAACCCTTGTATGAAATAGCAAAAGCATTGCTGCTTGGGTTGAAAAAAGGTAGCAGGCCCAGTCAGAAGAGGCTTGGGACAGGAAATTTCTTGAAGCAGGTCTGCCGGTCACTCAGCACAGTCAAGAAAACTTAGTAATGTTCTCGTGCTGTTTACAGACCAAATTAGTTAAAAATGTAGACCCAGGTAACTGAACAGCACAATCTACACCAATTTAATGGTGATTGAGTAAATTTTGGAAACTGTCTAGCAAAAATGATAATTTTACTTGTATTGTGCTTGGGGTAGTAGTTAATTGGCAATGAGCAAAGTCATATCAGATGTAAATATGTGCTCAGTCAAAAAGCAAAAACAAAAACAAAGACTTAGAAGTCCAACTAGAACTATGTAAGATTTATAGTAAGTAAGCTATAAAACTTTACTAAATGACAGAGAGTAAACCCTAAATAAATCCTAATGGGGTTTTCTTGAGAAACTTTTCAAGTTTATTTTGAAAATCATCTGGAAAAAAATTGTACAAAACATCAATATTGCCCTATTAGACATTAAACATAATATGAAGCTTTAGTAATTAAAACAATTCTTGTCATAGTAATATATCAATGGAAGCAAATAGGGAGTTCTGAAGGTGACCCATGACAAATGAAGATTTATATAGATTTTAGATGGCAGTTTAAATCACTGTGGAAAAAAGAAATCTTCAATAAATGATGGGCAGATTATTGACTTTCTATTTGCAAAAAATAATTAGGGTTTTTCTTTATAACAAAATATGCTGTTAAAATAAACTCCAGATGGACCATGGATTTAATTGGGAAAAAGCAAAACCATCTAATAGAATAAAATATAGGAAAGGGAGACTTCCAGCCAAGATGGAGGCGTAGGTAGATATGCTTTGCCTCCTTGCACAACCAAAAGAAGTACAACAAATTTAAAAACAAAAAATAACCAGAACTGCCAGAATATTGAACTATATAGAAGTCTGACAACCAAGGAGTTAAAGAAGAAACATTCATCCAGACTGGTAGGAGGGGCAGAGAGTGGCAGCCAGGGAAGAGGGGGCAAGAATCGGGCAAGCAACATTGTTCCCTCTTGGACTCCTTCCCCACATACAGTGGCACAATGCAGTAATGTGGGTTGCCCTGCTCTGGTGAATATCCAAGTCTGCGCCCCTTACTACGTAAAAGGCATGTGGAGAAAAAAAAATATATGGCCCAAATGAAAGAACAGATCAAAGCTCCAAAAACAGAACTAAGCAATGAAGAGATAACCAGCCTATCAGATGCAGAGTTCAAAACTCTGTAATTAGAATGCTCACAGAAATGGTTGAGTATGGTCGCAAAAATAGAGAAAGTAGTAAAGGCTATGCAAAGTGAAATGAAGGAAAACATACAAGGAACAAACAGTCATGGGAAGGAAACTGGGACTCAAACCAACAATTTGGACTAGAAGGAAGAAATAAACATTCAACCAGAACAGAATGAAGAAACGAGAATTCAAAAAAAATAAGGAGATGCTTAGGAACCTCTGGGACAACTTTAAACGTTCCAACATCTGAATCTTAGGGATGCCAGAAGGAGAAGAGGAAGACCAAGAAATTGAAACTTATTTGAAAACATAATGAAGGAGAACTTCCCCAATCTGGCAAAGGAAATAGACTTCTAGGGAGTCCAGGAAGCTCAGAGAGTCCCAAAGAAGTTGGACCCAAGGAGGAACACACCAAGACACATCATAATTACATTACCCAAGATGAAAGATAAGGAGAGAATCTTAAAAGCAGCAAGAGAAAAGGAGACTGTTACCTACAAAGGAGTTCCAATTAGACTATCAGCTGATTTCTCAAAAGAAACCTTGCAGGCAAGAAGGGACTGGAAAGAAGTATTTAAAGTCATGAAAGGCAAGGACCTACATCCAAGATTACTTTATCCAGCAAAGCTTTCATTTAGAATGGAAGGGCAGATAAAGTGCTTCTCAGATAAGGTCAAGTTCAAAGAGTTCATTATCACCAAGCCCTTATATGAAATGTTAAAGGCACTTATCTAAGAAAAAGAGGATCAAAAATATGAACAGTAAAATGACAACAGACTCACAACTATCAACAACTGAACCTAAAAAAAAAAAAAAAACACTAAGCAAACAACTAACACAGGAACAGAATCACAGAAAAGGAGATCACATAGAGGGCTATCAGCAGGGAGGGGGCAGTGAGAATGGAGGAAAGGTACAGGGAATAAAAAGTATAAATGGTAGGTACAAAATAGACAAGGGGAGGTTAAGAATAGTATGGGAAATGGAGAAGCCAAAGAACTTGTATGTACGACCCATGGACATGAACTAAGGTGGGGGCATGCTGGTGGGAGGGTGGGTACAGGGCGGAGGGGAATAAAGGGTAGAAAAAAAGTGGGACAATGTAATACTCAACTTGAGTAATACTCAATAAATATATTAAAAAAACAAAACACGCAAAAGAATGAAATAGAGGAAACTCCAAAAACAAAAAAAAACAAAACAAAACTAAGACATTTAAAAATTACCTCTCACCCTCATTAGTACTCAGGGAAATTAAAGCTAAAAGTGGGAAACACTGTTTTTGTCCATGGGTTCACTGGAAAACCAGTAATGCCCAGTGGTGGTGAAGACTGGGAGAAACACACGCTCTCATGATTGGTGAGGGTGTGAACTGGTTTGGCCTCGGGGGAAAGATAATTTTGTTGAAGCTGTCATAATTTATAGCAGTTCCACTTAAGACATTTGTCCTAAAGAAAGACTTGAACATGTGCCCAAAGTTTTACATACAGGGACACTCATCACCGCATCATTTGTGATCGTGGAAAACTGGAGGCAGTGGGGGAGTGATGAACAAATACAGGGTCACTGGCCATGCGGCTGTTTCAGGTACACAGCAGTCAACAGGAATGAAGTCGATCTGCAGGTGCTGCCATCGAGTCTTCCAAAACAGGTGTGTTAAGTCCGGGCTGTCCAACTCATTCTCACCGGGGGCCACATCAGCCTCGTGGTTGCCTTCAAAGGGCCGAAATAATCTTAGGACTGTATAAATGTAACTACTTCTTAACTGTTAAGGAGTTGAAAGTACGTTCGGCCCTTTGAAGGCAACTGCAAGGCTGATGTGGCCCCTGGTGAGAATGAGTTTGACACCTCTGTTTAAGTGAATAAAGCAAGTTGAAGAACAATAGGCATGGCATGACACTATTTGTGTAAACGATATCACCATGTAAGTATATATTCATGGGTGCATATATCTTTTAAATTCATTGAAAAAGGTCCAGAAAGGAGCAATCTGTACACCATGTTGGTTATAGTGCCTAACCTCGGGAGAGGGGAATGGGATTGGGCAGTGGTGCTGGTGGTGGGGCGGGGCTGGTAGTCAAGGAGGGCCTTGTATTTTTGGCATTATTCTATATGATGTACTTATTACTTATGCAATTAAATATAATTTATTTTTAAAAAACATTGAAAATAGCAACTAAAATAATTATCCCTTGATTAATTTAGAGAGCTACAAGATTGGGAAATAAAGCCAAATGCAGGGGGAAAGTGGTAAGTCAGGTGGTGACACAGGTCTGGGAATGACTGTGCCGTGTGGAGGAAGGTGGCATTTGGGACTGAGACACAAGTGTTCCACCACCCTCCCATACCATGGTCCTCATGTGAGGAGAACCCTCGCAGGGGTCTGAGAGTAGACATCCTGGCCATTTGTCCTTGATGTGGGACCTCCTGGCGGCTCCGGACTTCCTTTAATGCCTCTAGGAAAGCAGCCTGCAAGGATTTTGGTCGCTTCCCTACATTGGCAGCAAACTCACAGAGTACCTTTCTTTTTCCAGCAGGAACTCTGACAAGATAAGTTATGTCATCCCTTTCTTTTCTATTTCTCTAATCTGCATGTTGCATGGTTTACAATAAGCAGATATTTGAGAAATAATCCATGATGTACTCCTGCAGTATTTCAGCGTATTTACCCATTTGTCAGGTTGTGTGTTGCACAACATCAGAGGACATAAACACACAATGAAGGATCCCCCCCACCCCACCTCCCCACAAGCATGGAGGCCCCTCTGTTCCTCGAGAGCAGAGTCTTACAACATGAGTCTGATTATGCCAATTATACATCCTAACACTGCCTCGGTTTTCTTTCTTTTCTACCTCTTCTTGTTATAAACACTTGGTTGGGAGATTGTTCAGTCATGTTTTCTCCTGGGATTCTGGCATTTGGGATGCTGGAGGGGGAATGCTGTGGACACCTGTGTTCTGCTTGGTGCCCTGATGGGCGACATTTGGCTCATGCTCTCTGTTTGGGGATGTGAGGAGATCACAGGCTTTGTTCAGATCTCAGCTCAATTATTTACCAACTATGGACTTTGGGCAAATTTCACAGCTTCCTCTAAATTGGCTTTTAGCAGTTTGGGGTTCTGTATTAAAACCCCCATGTCTTCCCTAGTGAGGAACAGGATTCAGTTCATTTCCTGGCATTCCCATATTTTCTTTGCCTTCCCTAGTTGCTTCAGGTTCTGGGCAGAGGGCATTTCCTTTACCCCTCTTTCCCCAGATCATCCCCAGAGACACTCTTGTTCACTCAGTCCTCAAACTAACTCTGCCCCTCCCTGTCTCTAGTTCTGGTACCATGGTCCTGATAGAAAACGGTGTAACTGTGGTCCTTGCAGTGAGGTCACAACCTGGAGTGAAACTAGATTACCTGCTTTTCATGAACATCTCTTTTTTTTCCCATAAAATATGACGGCTTTGTATAAGTTCACCAGGTTCTGATGTTGTCCACTACATCACTTGCTCCTGAATGATGAGAACATGGATATTTGCTCCGTCTTTATAATGAAATGTGGATTTCCTTTGGAAAAGATGCTAATTAAAGAACAATTCTTGCTAATTAAACAATTGAAAAACACCTGTATAGATTGGTTTCCTAACCTAAATATTGAGCTGTCCACTGTGACTTGGTCATGTGTTCATCTGCCAGTAAGTCCTTGTCTCTGATTTTTTCTCATCAGAATAATACCACACAGTTTTAGGTCAGTAAAATTGTTACTTTTAAAATAGGAGAATTGCCATAGTCTGTTGAGGCTGGGTGGCTTAGAACAACAGAAATTTCTCTCTCACAATTCTGGTAAGTCCAAGATCCAGGCACCAGCACAGTTGCCTTCTGGTGAGGACCCTCTTCTTTCCTTACAGCCAGTGCCTTCTTGCTGTGTCCTCACATGGTGGCAAGGCTAGGAGTTCTCTGGAGCCTCTTTTATACAACACTGATCCTATTCTGCAGGGCTCTGCCCTCATGACCTGAGAACCTTCCAAAAGGTCCCCCTACTGACACCATCACATTGGGCATTAGGACGTCAACATATGAATTTGGGGGCATGGTGGGGGGACAACACAAACATTCCAATCAAAGAGGAATTCAGTATCTTTTGAGTGAATGTAAAAATAATATATGCCAATGTAAGGAGAATTGGAAATACAGAAAAAACAGAGAGAATAAAAATTATCCACATCTGTCATGCGGAGATAGCCACTATTAAAATTTTGGTGATTATCTGTTTTAATTTCTACATATATAACATAATATAAACATATTTTAAAATTAGATTAGTGAGGCTATAATTTTATAACTAATATTTCCCAATATTGCATCAAAAGTTCTTCTGCCACTAATGACTTTTTATAGTATAATTTGCCAGTTTTTTCTTTTTAATTTTTGCTTTTTGTTCTTGTCTATCATATCACCTCACCAAGTTAATGAAGATTTTCTGCTATGTTATTATCTCCTAGATTAAACCTTACTGTTTAATTCTCATATTTAGCTGTACAATCCACTGGAAGTTTACTTTTGTGAATGTCAGGTACAAGGTAGGAGTCAATATTAATTTGTTTCTTCATATGTATTTACAATAGATTACATACCATTATTGAACAGACCGTCTTTCTCCAATGCATTGGGGCATCTTTGCTGTAGATGTGGATAA